>BGPR01023027.1:0-24689 GCA_013235015.1 Araneus ventricosus | reverse complement strand
GTAGATTTCATGACATTGAAGGTGACAGGGAAGTGCACCATGCACTGGTTCATTAACCATCGGGCATTTCTTTGGCGGTTGTCCAGAAGAATGCATTTAATATGGGTTTTAGAACCGTTTTAAAAGAGGTATTTTCAGGGTTAGAGGATTGATAAAATGTTTATTTCTCTTTTATTTGTCAGGAATATATTAAGAATTAATAAATCTGTTTCAAAAAAAATATTCAAATTTAAAAAAAAAATTTGGATTGACTAGCGCAAATTCTAGATTATCATGCGCCAATATGATTTTGCTGATAAAGTGATTTGGGTTGAGAAGTTGATTACTCATAATATTTGCACCCGCTTAATAATTAAAAAATCTCTTATAATGGACACTTTTTTTCATAAAAAACATCAAAAGGATCGAACTAATTTGTTCCTGCCACTATCTTCGTCCCAACGAATTTCGCAATATAATGACGAAGCCTCTTTTGCCAATTTCTGTTGCGATTTCTGGGTCGAACAGTATATTTAATGATCTTTGAATATATGTTTGAGGTTAACATAAAAAAATCAATCTCAAAAGCAATCAAACCCGATTCCTACGAAAAACTACAATGTAAACGTTTTAATAGACTCTGCACCATACGATGTGACAACAACAAGTTATACCTGGACCGAATTTACCTCAATCTTATTACTACATCTATGGTGTTCTGCCTGCACAATTGTCATACACTTTCATAAAATGTTCCAAATTTGACCGAGCGTTATGCAGCCTAGTATGCATAAATTATTTAATTTCTATTGAAAATGTTTTTTCTTTTGCTCAATATAGTGTTCAGACTTTATTTTTCCATATGTTCAATAACTCATTTATTCAATAAACGACAAGTTCTACCTTTAAAACTTATTTTCAATATCAATGTTAAAACCTGAAGCAAAAACATTAATAAAAATAACATGAAATTGATAGTAAGTTAAAAATAATCTTTGCATTTTTTGTCTCTGAAAGTAAGAAGAGGGACAACTCATTATTATGAGAGTAGCCATGCTGGACAGAACAAGAATTATATTTACATTTCTCTTTGCTCGATACATATTCGAAGTTTTGTTATAATCAATGCAAGAAAAATTGATTTTTTTACCTATTTTTATAGAATAAAAAGATATTTATTTTTTTAAAAACGTTATGTTCATATTGTTAACTATCTAAAAAAATATTTCTATTTAGTTTTAAGCAGTATCTAGGCAGCAAAATCAGGCATCTAAATTTCATAGTTATGCCAAAAAGTGCGCAAAATTTGTTATTCTTTTTTCACTCTTTACTTCAAGCTCTCGTGTTAATTATAGCCATGAAAAGCATGTTACAAAGTGATAGATTTGAGGGAGCGACTAAAAAATTAATTTATGGAAATGAATGAAAGAAATTAAATATTTGAATTTATAAACATAAAATTTACTTTTATAATTATATTTCATTAAAATTTATTTACCTTTTTAACAAACTGAAATTAACTAGCTTTGATCAGTATAAAAATGATAGTTTACATTTTATTAAGTTTTATAGCTTTTATTTTATTATTCAAATATTGAAGATTTTTGCCAGAATGTCATAATACAATCTATGCGAAATGAGAAACATTGTCGATTGGTGTATTTAAATATTCATTTTAGTACCACGCGACAGTGAAATGTTGGCATGAATATCTAGCAATTATATACTATTTCCGCACGATATTTAACATTTATGAGCAGTTGACATACCTAAATAACGCTTCTATAATAAACCCCTGCACTCACATCAGCAACTGATGTGAAGTTTAATAGAAAATTGTTGGACGCAATTTGAATTAGAAATTTAATTGTGGCTATCTCCTCCAACACGACGGATCAAAATTATTCAATAACGATTCACCGTATATGAATGCATGATATTCGCATTCCTAGCATACTATTCTGCTTTGATTGGTATACGTAATATTCCGGTAAACCTTAAACCATTTTAATATATTGCTAAATTTACTTGCTATGTTGTTTTATTAAAATACGGAAAATGGATATGAGCTTGCTATCTTACATTTGTTCGTAGAGTAATGTATTATATTTATGAAGAAAGCATGTATTTTTCCTGTCTCAAGATAGCTCATTCTGATCTGCTGCACCAAACCCGGTTGGTACTAAAGTCTGAAATCTGGTATATGGAGGGTTGAGAGCTAACCCTTTATAAGGCTAAAAACAATCAACTAGACTAGAAAAAGTAGAATAAATTTCAAAAAAAATTAATTTAAACTTTAAATAGAAACAACAAAACTAAATTTAAACAATAAAATTTATGCAATGTTTTTTCCTTCTCTATTCTGGGCATGGGGTAAGCTTATTTTTATGATGGCTGTTTTTATTAACAGCCAGATGGCTAATATTTTTAAATCAATCTTATTAGCATTTTTATGTTCGTGTTTGGTTTTTCCTTTTTCTTTTAAAATAATACTTTTTGATATACAGATAACCTTTGTCTTTTGTTGGGAAATTTTGGGCTAATAGAAGCTATATTTAGCATAATGCAAGTTTCTTACAGAAACATTTCCCAATTAATTTGAATCCAATTCGAATAGAGTCCTTAGCCCTTGATAAAATGGACTAGAAGGGATTCCTTGTTCGTTTAATTCGATTCCTTCTGAGTTTATCTTAGTGTTTTGGCTTTCTTTGAATGATATTGATTCCCTTTATAAGGCCATTTTTTCTAATAGTGGTATAATAAAATAACTTTGGTATTGAGTAATTAATTAATAATTAATTACTAAGTCAAAACACTTCGTTATGCTTTGAGATCAGAAATTGGAACATCCATGTTTTTGTTTAGTTGAAAAATTTGGTGAGAACTTACGCCAACCTTAAAAAATGCATTTAAAAATTGATGAATTTGGCGGGAAGTATATTCCCACGGCATTATAAAGGATTAAAGTGGGACAAGTGCATGTTTTGCCCATTTTGCACTAACACTGCCACTATAGAGTAGAAATGCTATATTTTCTGCTTAATAAGGATTCAAGTTCGTAGTTCAGTTTGTATCCACCAGGAGGTCCACTGTTATTTTTAATGCAGGTCATCAACTTTGAGGTCTGTTTTCCTCAGAAATGAACCTCATTGACTTAGTTCACTCTAACTCTGTAATAAAACAGTTTTGCTAAGATTTATTGCTGAAAATCAACAAGCTAAAAATGAAAATTACAAAATTAAAGAAAAGAAATGATAAAAATTAAACTGCGTGGCAGATGTTAATGTGTTTCAAGTACATGACTACATTAAAATACGATTTCTATTCACTTCGGAAATAAAAGTTGCTAGGTAACGCGCTCTTGAAGCGCCACCTACAATTCAATCAAAAAATTAACCAGAACGAGTTAATATATGGGTGGGAGAAGACGTCTCGCGCCTTCTACAAGGATTTAATAACCCAATCATGCAGCAGCCACTCGTATCAGCAGCGGCTCGTATTCCATAATATACCACCCGCCTTAGCGGTGGTCAACCTAAACCATCTGACCTTGGAACGTGGTATACAAAACTGTCTGCCCTTGCAGCGTGGTAAACGTACGGAACTGTATACAAAACTTATGACAAACTGTCTGCCCCAGAGCGTGGTAAACGTACCGGAACCGGCTTTAAAACTGTCTGCCCTTGCAGTGGTAAACGTAATGGAACTGTATACAAACTGTCTTCAGAAAGCGTGGTAACGTACGGAACTGTACAATAAAACTGTCTTCGTCTCTTTCAGCGCGGTAAACGTACGGAACTGTATTAAAACTGGTCTGCCCTTGGGTGCAGTGGTAGTCCGCACGGAACTGTATACAAACTGTCTGCCCTTTGCAGCGTGGTAAACGTACGGAACTCAGGTTTAAAACTGTCTGCCCTACCTCGTGGTAAATGTACGGAACTGTATACAAAACTGTCTCTCCTTGCAGCGCGGTAAACGTACGGAACTGTATGGCTAAACTGTCTGCCCTTTCAGCGTGGTGGTAACGTAGTCAGAACTGTATACAAAACTGTCTGCCCTTTTGCAGCGTGGTAAAACGTACGGAACTGTATAATAAAACCATATCTGCCCTGCAGCGTGGTAAACGCACGGAACTGTATACAAAACTATCTGTCTCTTGTAGAATAGTCAGTCTGTTGACTGGTGTTAACTAATTATCCGGCCCTCTTCTGCGTTTTATAATCATAAAGTGGATTAATTTAAATTACCATCCACCCTGTGGAAAATAACATTGTAGCAATTCACCCAGCGGTGATATATACGTTCACAACTTATGGTAATAATTGCTGCTATTTATATTTATTATGCTGAGGTAAGTTTCAGTAAACATTTATTTTTTCTATCGATGCCTTTGCTGTTCATAACACCTACCACAAGCCGATGAAGGAAAACCTTCAGTGTATTCTGTTGAAAGCAGAACAATCAAGTAAAATGTGATTTAAGTTAAAAAGAATTCCACAGTGATTGCAGATTCGTGGTAATTAATCAAACAGCAACCTGTTCGTTCGAAAGACTGCTACTGTAAAAGTAGAGTTAAAATCGAATAACAGCCAACTAATCGACGTTCCAATGAACGATAACAGGTTTATCGGGTGAGGATTTTATTATTCATAATACAACCGAATCATTTTAAATTTTTTTTTTAGCAAATTACGTAGACATAGTTTGAGATCGCCATAAGGAAGAGGCTGGTAAAATGCTGTGATGATTAGATTTCTCTTTGATAACGCTCTCATTCAATACCCTGAAGAATTCAATATTGACCGCAGCAGACGCGGCCAAACAACTCTTACCGCTTCCTTAGTGGTTATCTTGAAGTCTGACCTTCTGAGCACTTAAGTGCTCTGAGATCTGCCCAAAATGTACTGCAGAACAGACCGCACCTGATCATATTCCTTGCATGCCTGGGGCTTTCCCAACAGGATCTTTACTAATCCTCTTGACTTTGGATTTCTTTAGGGTGCACAGGCTCATGACTTGATATAGCTCTGCTGATATTCGGGACTAACAACAACACAGATTCAGAAATGAAATTTGAATGAGTATAAAAGAATATATAAACAATTGATATATAGTGGTTATTTTGAGTATTAAAACGCATCTAGATATTCCAGGGATTATAAGCAACAAGTCGTTAATAAATATAATAATTGTAATTACAACAGTATTAAGCAGCATAGTCGTGGTTAAAATATATTTCTGTACACCCATCTATGGTATCATGGAATTCGTTAATGATTGCTTTCTTATCCAGAATTTAATCAATAGAACAGAAGTAAACAGTCATCCAATAAATAATTATAATTGTTGCGAAAGCATTTTGTGAATACATCTTGTTTTGAAATATCATAGAAGCATATTCATTCAGTATTTCAATGACATTAACTGTAGTGTGTTTATTGAAATTCTTATACCATTCTCAATTTTCTTCCTGTTACGATTTTATGATTCAAGCAATCATACTGAACAATCTTGGCTTTTCATCATTAAAATAGTCTTGCTATTGAGTTTTCCTCTACTTCAGATTTAATTTTCTTCCTTGTTACGATTTTAAAGATTCAAGCAATCATACTGAAGAATCTTGGTTTTCATCATTAAAAAAATAGACTTGTTATTGAGTTTCTCCCTTTATTTGTGATTCAAAAGCAATTTTATTGAATAATAGCTTGATTGCAAATTGCAGAACTGGTCCTTTACTTTAAAAAAATCAAGATTATTTTTCAATAGTCATTTTCATTCAACCTTCTATTAAGTTCATGATAGTATGGCTCGCTATTGTTACTTCAGTTCAACAAATCTTATATATCACCATCCTTGAAACCTTGACAACCTCAGTTTCAAGCCCATCACAATCTATAATGGGACTAAAAAATGACGACCTGGGAAAAGAGACGATGCGCGTAGGCGGCGGCGACTCTCCGTGGAAATACGTTTTGATAGTTTGCATTTATTGACGTAGACTTACGTTCCATTGTATCTAATGGTGTGTCGTGGGAAAAGGAAAATGATGACACTTTTCGTGGTATTTTTTAAACGTTTATAGCTCTGCAAACCAAATAACATAGAGAGTTGGTTTTAAAGCTATTTTAAATATAGGTTGGCATCAGATTGCAAACATACTTTAGAATGGAATTATGGTTTAGTCACAGTAGAGCGTACTGCAGAAAATCACAAAAATTTGATAGCGACAAAGGACTGGATGCGCGCGCACGGTGACTAAGCAATATGTCACGATCTCTATGAGCGAACAGTTCAGAATGCTTTTTTCACTGAGCATTTGACAAAAGAAATGAAATTCATGTTTCTTTTCAAAGGAGTCCATTGCGTCTTTAAAAGAAAGGTGGAAACAACTGTTTCCACGAAGAAAATGCCTAAATTAGCATTCTGACACATTGTTTTCGTTAATTCATCAATTATGAATAATTTCCTGAAGTCATGGATAATTTAACTGAGTCACATACTAGGAAAGGAGGAAATTGAATCCTAGAAACGTGGAAAACGACGTATAACCGAAGCTTTTGCGTCCTATGAACGTTAAATTTTATTATAACAGCATCTGCAAAGAAATCGGGACATATTGAGAAACGACGTATAAAATGTAAACGACGCATCATTGAGAAACGGTATAAATGTAAACGACGTATAAATGAGAAATCGTATAAATGTAAACGACGCATAATTGAGAAATGGCAAATGTGAATGAGTATAATTGAGAAACGTATAAAATGTAAACTATCGTATAAGTGAGTACTTAAGCAATGTAAACGACGTATAAATGAGAAACGGTAATGTAAACGACGTATAAAACGTAAACCGACGCATAATTGAGAAACGTGGTATAACGTAAACGACGTATAAGTGAGTAACGTATAAATGTAAAACGATGCATAAAAACGAGAAACGCATAAATGTAAACGACGTATAAATGAGAAACGGCAATGTAAACGACGTGTAAATGAAACGTATAAAATGTAAACGACGTATAAATGAGAAACGTATAAATGTAAACGATGCATCATTAAGAAACGTGGCAACCGTAAACGATGCATAAAATGAGAAACGTATAACAAACGACGCATGTGACAAACGTATAAACCGTAAAACGACGGTACCGAGAAACGGCAAACGTAAACGACGCATATGAGCAACGTATAACGTAAACGACGTATCATTAAGAAAACGTATAAATGCAACCGACGCATAAAACGAGTAACGCATAAAACGCAAACGACGCATAAACGAGAAACGCATAAACGCAAACGACGTACAAATGTAAACGACGCATAAACGTAAACGACGCATAAAACGAGAAACGTATGTTCGCAAAATGACGTACAAATGTAAACGACGTATGTAAAATGAGAAACGTATAAATGTAAACGACGTATAAAATGGATAAACGTATAAATGTGAACGACGTATAACGGAGAAAACGTATAAAATGTAAACGACGCAAAGGCGAGTAACGTATACAAACGACGCATAAATGAGAAACGTATAAATGTAAACGATGAAGGTACCAAACGACGGCACTGAGAAACGCATAAAATGTAAACGACGTATGGCGAGTAACGCATAAAATGTAAACGACGTATAAAATGAGAAACGTATAAATGTAAACGACGTATAAAATGAGAAACGTATAAATGCAAACGACGCATAAATGAGAAACGTATAAATGTAAACGATGCATAATGAGAAACGTATAAATGTAAACGACGTATCATTAAGAAACGCATAAATGCAAACGACGCAACGAGAAACGTAGTAAATGTAAACGACGGTATAAACGATAAAACGCATAAATGCAAACGACGCAATTGAGAAACGCATAAATGCAAACGACGTATGCGAGAAATGCATAAAACGTAAACGACGTATAAAATGAGAAACGCATAAATGTAAACGACTTATAAATGAGAAAACGGTATAAACGTAAAACGACGTATAATTGAGAAACGTATAAATGTAAACGACGTATAAATGAGAAACGTATAATGTAAAACGACGTATCATTAAGAAAACGTATATAAATGTAAACGACGCATAAATGAGAAACGTATAAATGTAAACGACGTATAAAATGATAAACGTAAATGTAAAAACGACGTATAATTGAGAAACGGCAAATGTAAACGACGGCAAGGAGTAACGATAAATGCAAACGACGCATAAATGAGAAACGTATAAATGTAAACGACTATAAATGAGAAACGTATAACGTAAAACGACGTATAATTGAGAAAACGTATAAATGTAAACGACGCATAAATGAGAAACGTATAAACGGTGCTTTACTTTTATATGGTTGAATGGAAATTCTTTTCTCACTTATTTAGTCTATAACATATGTATGATCGTATATATCTCCGGAAAAACACTTATTCATCGTAAAGAAACAGTTTGAAATTTAAGATTTCATAGAGCACTTGAAAAGTTTGGTTGATTGTTCGTGTTTTTTTTAGGCGCAAGAACCATATTTGACCAGGCTAACCAAAATAAAGGAGGCATAGCCTTTTTCATGTTAATTAACAATTAATAGTTCATTTAAAAATCTAAAAGAAATTTGAAGCGGTCTTAAAGTATATGCGTGGAAAAAAAATGTGCTCAGATGAGAGAACCAATATCTTTAAGATACAAAAGAAGTTTCGATACGAATATCTCCCTCACAACAAGTTTCTACAAGGATGTTAATTCCCACAACCGGTTAAATCTACATGTTAAATTGGCTAAATCATAACCTAAGATGTTAAATCAGTAGGGTTAAATGATTAAGCAGGACAAAATAAGCTTCTGCATCTAAATTCAAATTTTAAAAGAAAAATTTGGTTGTATATGTTTCAGCTTTGCAGAAATGAAACAGCATCTGAAAATAATGAAAACATAATTATACCGTATATATCTGTAAACATTCCTTTAATTGTTCTTTACCGTTTTTTATTCACCCTGTATAAGGGAGCTTCTTAATTACTCTGCATTATTCACTAATTTGTAATCATTCTGTGTATACAGTAAAGTACCGTTTATACGTTTCTGCTAATGTCGTTACATCACAATCCTTGATTCATTGGTATTCATTGTAATGATAAAATACTTTGCTTCGATTATGCGTCTATTTATACGTCGTTATACGTCAGTCCGAAGGACGTATAAACGGTGCTTTGCATTATATTTGCAATCACTCTGCATTGTTTATTGCTTTGTATTATAGTCACTCTGTATATACCTACGGCATATTTTTAAATTTCTTTATTTGTCAATGCCGACACAGCCAACATAGAGAGTATAAGGCATTGATGCACACGCACGCACGCTTCGAATATGCGTCTTTTGATTTATATGTCGTTATACGTCACTCCCTCTAAAGACGTATAAACGGTGCGTTACTGTATTTGCAATCACTCTGCATTGTTTATTGCTTTGTATTATAGTCACTCTGTATATACCTACGGCATATTTTTAAATTTCTTTATTTGTCAATGCCGACACAGCCAACATAGAGAGTATAAGGCATTGATGCACACGCACGCACGCTCTTGAATATGTCTTTTTGATTTAGGTACGTTATACGTCACTCCCTCTAAAGACGTATAAACGGTGCGTTACTGTATTTGCAATCACTCTGCATTGTTTACTGCTTTGTATTATAGTCACTCTGTATATACCTACGGCATATTTTTAAATTTCTTTATTTGTCAATGCCGGACACAGCCAACATAGAGAGTAAGGCATTGATGCACACGCACGCACGCTTCGAATAGTAAGTCTTCTTTGATTTATATGTCGTTATACGTCACTCCCTCTAAAGACGTATAAACGGTGCGTTACTGTCGTATTTAAATCACCTGCATTGTTTACTGCCGCATATAGTCACTCGGTAGTATACCTACGGCATATTTTAATTTCTTTATTTGTCAATGCCGACACACAACATATATAAGGCATTGATGCACACGCACGCACGCTTCGACATGCGTCTTTTGATTTATATGTCGCCATAGTCACTCCCTCGAAAGACGTATAAACGGTGCGTTACTGGCCTGTAATCACTCTGCATTGTTCATCGCTTGTACATAGTTCACTCTGTATACCTGGGTATATTTTTTAAATTTCTTTTATTTGTCAATGCTTATACAGCCAACAGAGATATAAGGCATTGATGCAATACGCACGCACGCTCGAATATGTGTCTTTTGATTTATATGTCGGTTATACGTCACTCCCAGCATGTCTAAACGGTGCGTTACTGTAATGGCAATCACTCTGCATTGTTTACTTGCTTTAGTTATAGCGTCACTTATATACTCTACGGCTATTTTTAAATTTATTTATTTGTCAATGCCGACACAGCCAATACAGAGAGAGTATAAGGGCATTGATGTCGCACGCACGCTTCGAATATGCGTTCTTGATTTATATATGTCGTTATACGTCACGCCCTCGACTGAAAGACGTATAACGGTGCGTTACTGTATTTGCAATCACTTGAATTGTTTACTGCTTTGTATTATAGTCACTCTGTATACCTACGGCTATTTTAAATTTATTTATTTGATAATGCTGACACAGCCAACATAGAGTATATCTATTATTACTACGCACGCACGTTAATGCACGCACACACACACACGCATGTTACTTTCACACATTTTAAATGTATTTTTCCACAAAAAATTCTTTGTTCAAAAAAAGTATTTACCATTCCTGTATAATGTTTTATTCTGTTCGATGCTCTGTGCAAGTGTATAAAATATTCAAATAAGACCATTCCCATATTTTAATGAGATATTTTTTAAATGCTCTCGTATCATGCACGTTGTTTATACATTCGTACCGACGAATTAGCACTCCCGCGACTGGACTCCAACTAAACCTGATATTCACTGCATCCAAACTGACATCCTTATTCAATTTATTTCTGTAAATCAGTCCTCGCTTGAAACTCTGACAGAAGGAACTGTTACGGTCACAGTGATTTCTTTGATGTAACGCCATTAGACGCGATGCCAGATTATTGTGAAGCTACCCGATGCCTCGCATGCAGGTTTGAGTTATCTGTCAGTCAGGCCTGGCAGTGGGCGCCACGTCCATCGAAAAGCTTACTTTGACGAGGCGGAACAGTTACGTATTGATTAGAGAATGAATGGGAAGCCCGCCATTAGGGGATGAAAAAAACTGAGTGGAGTCTGCTGCATCCATTCATTTATTTGCTGTCTTGAAGATGTCGAACGAAACAGAAAGTGGGTGAGTGTGTTGAGGAATGAATCTTAAAGAATTTAACCCGGAGGACGCGTCGGGCCTGTCAGACCCGAGTATGTAAGCTTTTTTGTACAGAAAACCTCTTTTGAAGAAGGTCCATATTCATAGTGGCTGCATTCAAGATCACGTACTTAATTACTACAGAAATTTCAAGAGTTTCCAGTTTCTTATCTCAGAAATATACGCTCGGCCTCAGAAGCCCGATGCGTCCTCGCGCATCTTTGTCTGATTGCAATGGGAGACCAGAAAAATTGACAATTTTATCTTATTTTAGAAGCCAAATATGAAATGAGATTTGAAAAGTTTTAACCAACTATCAACCAATTAATAACGACACGAATAAAAACAAAGATATTGCTTTTGAGAATAGATAAAGATCGTGGGTGAATTATCGAGAGGACAGGAATCTGCTTCAGAACAATAACAGATTATTTAGAAGAAAGCTGGATTGAAAGACGCTGCTGAAACAGAAATTGTTCAAAAACGCTGGAGTTATCAAATGGTGTAAAATATTGTTGATGTAACAGATAAAGACAAGTGAATTCCCTAAAAAGGACAATGAATCGTATTTTGTGAATAGAGATTATTTAGAAGAAAGCTGGGATTGGAAAAAAGATGGTTAAAACAGAAATTGTTAAAAGCTGAGGCTATCAAATGGTGTAAAAAAGAACCACGAAAAAATATAAATACATTTACGCGCAACATTTCATAAATCTATCCGGAAATATTAGTGAAACAAAAGTTGTAAAGTAGGTTCAAAATTCTTGGACATGCTTATAGATAAGACAATAATATCAATTATTGTGGAGTGCATTTACTCGTATATCCAGGCGATTGTAGGTAATTTTGGACGGGGAAAACGCGCACTGCTCCTAAATACCAGCAGAAGCAGAAGCACATGCATCGGTTTCCTTTATTTTAATTTACTCCCTAAAAGTGATTTATCTGAAAATTATTTTTTTAAATATTTTATTCAGTGTATATTAATGCAACAAATGTTTTCTATTTAAATAAATGTGATTTCCTGCTCGCTTTGTTAAAAAAAATCAGGACCCCGGGCCTACGAAGCCCGACGCAAGTCCTCGAACAACTGCGTAAGACCGCGAGTCTTCGAACCGCAAGAAAGCGAGTCCTCGAATCAGTGTAAGAAAGTAGTCCGAATCAGTGCAAGGAACGCGAGTCCTCGAATCAGTGCCAGGAACGCGAGTCTTCGAATCAGTGCCAGGAACGCGAGTCTTCGAATCAGTGCAAGGAACGCGAGTCCTCGAATCAGTGCAAGGAACGCGAGTCCGAATCAGGTGCAAGGAACGCGAGTCCTCGAATCAGTGCCAGGAACGCGATCTTCAACTGTGCGCCAGAACGCGAGTCTTCGAATCAGTGCAAGGAACGCGAGTCCTCGAATCAGTGCCAGAAACGAAACTCGAATCAGGCGCAAGGAACGCGATCCTCGAATCAGTGCAAGGAACGCGAGTCCTCGAACAGTGCCAGGAAACGCGAGTCTTCGGAATTGGCGCCAGAACGCGAGTCTGAACTGCGTAAGGAAACGCGAGTCCTCGAATCAGTGCAAGAAAGCGAGTCCGTCTCAGTGCAAGGAACGCGAGTCCTCAGAATCAGCGCCAGAACGCGAGTCTTCGAATCGCGCCAGAACGCGAGTCTTCGAATCAGTGCAAGAACGCGAGTCCTCGAATCAGTGCAAGGAACGCGAGTCCTCGAATCAGTGCAAGGAACGCGAGTCCTCGAGGGGTAATAAACGAGCTCGAAAATTGTATAGTAATGGAAATTGAATGGATTTTATGTAAGTGATCAAGGGTAGTGGGGGGGATGTTAGTGGTATTTTGTGTTTTTGTGCTAGTAAAATGAAATTTAGGGGTGTCAAACTCAAATGCTAGTAGCATGAGAAAAATAAACGAGGTCTAAATTTATATGGGCCCCCCCCCCAAAAAAAAAACCCATCAAGTTTTATAAAAATGCAGGTTTATTTCGAAAACACAATATCAAAATGCACAATGCTAAAGTTGATATTTTCTTTCCTGACATTAAACATTTTTCCTCTGCTACTATTTTTCCTACTATACTACTCTGCTACTATATTTCGTCAGCAGCGATTGATGTCAAAACTAATCGAAGGTGAATATCAATATCCCACAGCATCCTTCCTTCTTTTCATAAGTGTAAATAATTGCTCACTCATCCATACGTTGAAGTAATTTCTTATGCCTGTTTTCGAGTGTTTTCAAACCTGGCTGACAAATGTTTTTAAAATTCAGCATCCCAACTTTGCTGACTCTTGCCTTTAAATCGGAAAAGCATTGGGTCTTGCTGACATCTATGAATGTAACACGACAAGAAATTGGTCACTCGCCAATTCGTGGTTCGTTATTAATATTTAATTATGTACTTAGGAATTTTAAAATTGAAGTTTTGGAATTTTCATTAAAAATTTTGATACATTCGGTTATGTTTCCTGAGCCGCAAAGATGCTTGCTGTGCGCCTCATGTGGCCGAGGCCGTGCGCGAAATAACAAACCTGTACTTTTCGCGCACGGCCTCGATGCAGCCCACGAGTTTGACACCCCTGATGTAATTGATGAAGTATCTGTTGCATTTTGAGTCAGTGCAAGCTCGTACTTAAAAAGCAAATTGCCCCGCGAAAATTCAATTTTGGAATTTAATGTTTCTTGAGAGATTGGGTGAACAGATCACATTCCAAATTTAAACCATCTCGCTTGTTGCGTTTTGAGTTATCGTGTTTGCAGACAGACGAACTTTAAAAATTGTTTAATTTTTTCGGAATTAAGAGGGAGTAAAACGTGGAAGTTCATCGAAATTTGAAGGGATCCTTTTTTTTAAAATTACAATCCTTATTTTTAGTTCGTATTCGAGAAAGTTATAAGTGACATTCGATCTGTAAAATACAATTTTTACTTATCTTGGAAAGACAGTTTCGTCAAAGCGGCAATCATCATTCTTGCAGAGTAACTTCCTTTCATAGAACATCAGAAAAACTGAAAGGGACAGATTAACAGAAGAAAACAAAAGAAATTCGAAACATTGTAGATTGATAACGTTTAAGGCTTCATTCGTCTTTCTTTTTATTACAGTATACTCTCTATTATCCGTGCGCGGATTATCCGGTTTGCGTATTATCCGTGCTCATTCCCGACTCACAAAAAAATTTAAAGAGAAACATTTTCACGCTTATCATGCATGTAAAATCGATGTTGATGTTCGATCGAGAGGTTCATTCCTGGCAACTAGTGAGTCGTGACGGCGGAAGTTAAAGAATAGATTTTTTCTTTCTTCCTCCACGTGCAATCTCTACCGGATGAAGCTCTAATTTTCCGAGAAATGAATCATCCATTTCCTGCAAGCTCATACTCGTACGAACACGCTTCTTCCCGACACGTTATACTTTAACTTCTTCGTCTTCTTTCACTTTCGCACGTGTTCCTTTAGTTTTTGCGTCTTGTTTATCGTCAGTTAGTAGCGTGAAATTTTTTACTGGTAAAAATGAGTGATGTGAAACGAAAACGAAACGTTTTAAATGCTAAGGAAAAATTAGAAATCCTTCAAACACTTGATAATGGAGAATCGGGTAGTACTGATGCAGAAGATATACTAAATGTGAGAAATACAGTTTCTCATTCTGCTGCTCTACATTCTGTGGAAACTTTGTTAGATTATATGGGACAAAGAGGATTTGATTGCGGTGACATTACTGCGGTTCGTAAAATATGTGTCGATATATGACAAGAGATGAACAAAGAGCAGAAGCAAAGACGTGTTACAGATTTTTTAAAGCAGTAAATGTTAAAAGGAAAATTCCTAGTTTGGTGTTATACAGCATGCAAATGTAAGTAATTTTTATATTTTTGTACTGATGTTGATTTTTTCTTTAATAAAAAGGAGTTTTCGGATTATCCGTGTTTTTCTATTGGCCGTGCGATCCCTCCCGGTGATTAACCCGGATAATTGGGAGTGCACTGTATTTAAAAAAATTAGTCTTAATTATAGCAACGATAACGAGCACAAGAAAAATGTATTGAATAGAGTCGCAACGCACGTGGGTATAAACGCTGAATATAAAACTATGAAAAATGCTGTTGTAAAATATTCGTAAAATATTTTTAAAATATTATTAAAATAAGAAAAAGTTGTATGGAAAGAAAATTTGTATCTCTGAAAAGCTAGTTCTTTACCTTTTAAAGCAGTGCAAAAATAGTCTTATGCAATAATATAATTCGAATATATTGAGGAAAAATGTTAGCATTTCGATTAACTTTCAATTAAAAATGCAATTAGAATTTTGAAAACCCTTTCTTAGTGAGCACCTACTACCCAAGAAGTAACTACGTGTCAAATTTGGTAGCTCCAGGTCAAACTACAGGGCGTTTTGAACGATTTTGCATCATGTATGTGGCATCGCACAGATTGATAGATGCAGATGCTTTGCCAAGTTATAATAATTACATGTTAAAAAAAGTCTCTCTTTAGCGGATGATACAGTATTATCCGACTGATAAGTTGTATGGAAAGAAAATTTATGTTACTGAGAAGCCAATTCTTTAACTTCTAAAGTGGTACAAAAATTGTTTTATGTATTAATGTGCTCCGAAGGTATTGCGGAAAAAAAGTTAACATTTCGATTAACTCTCAATTAAAAATGTTATTAGAATTTTGTATAACCCTTTCTTAGAAAGCACCTTACGCAATAGTACTTTTTTAATTTCGCATCAACTGATACGAATCTCGATGTTCGAATATCGCCAAAATCACACATATTTGTGTTTTTATGAATATGGTAGCATAAACTCACTATTTACTGGATGATTTGCTTAAATTATGTCTCAAAAATTTATGAATTTCGTAATAAAATTTTAAAATAATGGAAAAATCTAAATAGAAAAAGCAGTAATAAGCTTTATATTCGTTGAAAGAAGGAGAATGTCATACGGTCTCAAAGCACTTAAATTTTAAAGCTCATAGTTTTTTTTATTAAGGTAAATACTTCACCGAGACTGGGTATTTTTGAATTCAAATGCACGGATAAAAATTCAAACATTAAAAAGAAAGAATCGTCAGCAAAAAATGAGCCAAAAGATTTTTTGTATCGAGGGAGAGTGCTTAGTTTAGATAAATGGTTTTGCTTTTGAATTTCACATCCACTGATATGAATCTCGAAGTTCGAATATCGCCAAAATCGCACATATTTGTGTTTTTGTGAAACCCTTTTGAGGGTATAAATTTAAATAGAATAGCATTTTCACATTTCCTTATCTCCCGAAATGGCACGGCGGTACTTTTTGTTACTTTTTTATTTTCGCTTCTTCCATTTTGCTTGGAGCTCTGCAGATGTCAAACATTTACTCGATTTTTTTTCTTTGAGTGAAAGCAAAAAGTGGTGAAAAGTACAGAGAGATAGAAGAAAATTGTTGCCTAGGAAATCTCATCTCTCTTCCCCTGCAGCGAAAGAACTAATAAAAAGTGACAAAAAGAACGAACCAAAGAAAAAAAATGGAACGCATTCTTTTTTTATTTTTCGTTTGGTGAAGAATATTATTATTCAAACGATATATCGCATTAAAAAAATTTGGTCAAGCAAGAAAGCAAGTTTCTGCATTAAAATTCAACATATGTGGGATCGTGACGGGACTTTTTCAGTAAAAGAAATGCGTGGTTCCATTTCTCTTGGAAATATTTTTTTAAGAATTCGAATTTGAATGCTGAATTCGTATCGTTTTTCAAATTAAATTAGTTGCAGGATGCACGGAATAATGGAAAGCTGCGATAAATAACTTTGAAAGAAACTGCAACTTATTTTTAGTTGTAAAAAAACATTTACATTTTCTTTCAGTTGAAAGAAAAGAACGGAAATTCGGTTCGTGTAACTGTTTCGTTATAGTACGTTTAAGATAGCTTAGGGACTTGGTATTTAATGCAGTAGTTTCTGTATTAATGGCTTAAGACAAAAAAGTGTAACTCTCACCGTGCAACGAATGTCTGTTCCCGTCAGATGTAACAGAAGTGTTTCTTAAAATTTTATACCTTAAATTTATCTTTAAAATTTCTGATAATCTGTCACTATAATCAGGTTTACTTACTAAACAGATGACAACCTTAATGAATGGATTGCGAATCAGGAATTCGGTTGAAGGCTTTTATTTGGTCGGTGAATCCTAGTTTAAACATGACCAACAGCTTTATAATTCAAATTTTTAGCAAATCATGATCCTTTAGTTTATTAGTTACTAGCCGCCTTCGGCGATCAGCTTGTTCGCCGGGAATATAGTTTCAATTGAATCTCTTATGTATAATTTGATATTCATAGATCCCTTAGCAATTTTATATTTCAACTTGTAGATAGACATTTATACCATGTCCTTTCAGTAACTTTTCCACCTGTTCTATTCGTTATCTGCTTGAACGCCTCTAATAGAGTCAAGTGACTTGCAACATAAAATTGCACATTGTCGGCATCAACTTCACTCTTAATCGAGTGAAGTTGATGCCGACAATGCAAAATATTCATTTGATTTACACTTTAAAATGGCGCGGCACATTTTACTCCAGCAGCATAATAGCTGGATGAAAATACGCTGATTAAAACATAGCATTAAACATTAAGATATTATCTTAGCTTGCAACAATGATACAGAAACACGCAAATAATGTTTGTTTAAAAACTGAAAACGGCTTGAATTGTTTTGCAACGATGAAAACTATTGTTGTAAATTATGCTAAAAAATACATTTAAAAAATTTATTAAAATTAGAGAAAAACTCTTACGGCAACTTGATTGATATCATTGGAAAGGTAGTATTTTGCACTTTCAGATAGCGTAAAAATATTTCTGTGCTGAAATATTTTCGGACGTTATTAAGCAAAAACGCCAAAATTTCGTTAATTTTCAATTAACTAAAATTCTAATTAAAATTTCAAGAAAGGGCTTCGATGTGGATATTCCCACCCTCCAAAGTATGTTTGTGCCAAATGTCGTAGCTCCAAGTCAAGCGGTCTGCCTTGTAGAGGGCTAACACACAGACACACGGACACACAGACACACAGACATATGGACACACAGACACATGGATACACAGACATACACACATTCTCTTTTATTATTAGTAGAGATTTTATTTCAAACTTGCTCATACGCCAAATTACGTTGATCATAAGGAGATGTGGGCCGTTTGTCTTTGAATAAATTCATTTGCACACACTATACTCTGAAAACGAAAGTGTTTATTATAAATAAAAGAATTGCTAACAGTTGATATTTTATGAACTTTTGGGTGCATCTGTAGCATCTTTCTGAATAAAGTAACTCCTAAGAACACGGAGATTAACTAAGCGAAAGTCATTTTTATGGTCTAATCTTTGATATAAAAATTCATTTTTGAAAAAATACAGGGATTCATCTTTAAAAATTTAAATTTATTGGTTTTGTATAGGTTTACTATAGCCTTTAAAAATCCGGAACAAATCAGGAATCCTCAAAAATACTTATGTGAAACTTATTCTCAAAAATACTTATGAAAACTTGAGTTTCATATATTTTGTGACATTTTTATGTCGCACCTGAAAAAAATCCCAATATTAAAAGATAATCGAAAAAAGAAAAAGCATTAAAATGTTCCCGAAAGTGAATGCTACAATATTAATTTTCATTGTGATACAAGATGTTATGAATGCTATAGCATTCAATTTTTCAATTCAATTCAATTTAAAAATAAATCCCCTGCCTATTTTAGCAGATCATTAAAATGTTTACTGTCAGCGAGAGTATTAACTGTATCACGGTTTGTATTCCTCATAAATATAGGAAGAAGAAACATAAAAATAAATAAAGCAATAATGAAATATGCATTTGATTTATTTAAATGTAGTGTTCTTCATGAAATTAAATATTTCGAATGTAAGCCGATTTATGAAAGCAAAACACAGAGCAGTAGCAATGTATACATATGATTAGAAATTGGAATCTTATTTATAAAATAAAGATTAGTTAGAGTTTTCTCTTACGTGTTAATTTATTTATAATCGTCCTGTTCTTTATATTGCGTAAATGTTAAATATTATATTGAAAACTGAATCATGATAAAAATTGAATAAATTTTATTTATGGGAAAATACCCTACTGATTGATGTATTATTGTAACGTTGTTTTGGAAATGATGTGAGGAATTTATTTTAATTTTGTATGGAAAATGTCACGGTACATGTTAATGGTAATTGATAATTGGAAAATCTAATCGTGAATTGAATTTCTTTATGTTTTAAGTTCTTCTGCTTGTTCCATTATAATTGTGATGTCATGAAATATTTTAATGTGTATTCTATGTTGTACACTATGATGTATTTTGATATTTTTTGGAATTTTAAAAATTATGAATGTAATGTAACACACAAAGCTGTTCAAATGGAAAAACGTGCTCGTGGTAACTGTCATCAACTTTCAACCGTGTGCCTTTTGAAGGGCGGTGAAATCTTTTTGTATGCGTCGTGTCTGGAGCATTCAAAATCGTTAATAACTGGAAAATCTAATCGTAAACTGAATTTTTAAACGTTTTTTGCTTGTTCTATTATAATTGTGATGTGATGAAATATTTCAATGAGTATTCTATGTTGTATGCTATGAAGTATTTTGATATTTTTTGGAATTTTAAAAATCATAGATATAACAATATATTTTCAAATGAAAAACGTATATATTAATAGTAACTATGATCAACTTTTTAACCCTGTAACTTTTTTGCAGGACAGTACTTTATGTGAGTCGTGTTTGCGTATTTAAAATCATTAATAACTCTGGAAAATTTAATCACTTGATTAATTTCTTTTATAGTTCGTTCGTTTGCTTGTTTCATTACTAGTGTGATGTGATGGAATATTTTAATGTTTCATTTACCTATGATGTATTTTGATATTTTTTGGAATTTTACAATAGATGTAATGTAACACACTTCAAGCTTATTCAAATCGAAAAACGTCATTACGTAGCACTATCATCAACTTTTAGCAACGTGCTGCTTTTTTTTCAGGTGGTGAAAGAATCATTATGTGTGCTTGCGTTAGGTGTTTCAAAGCCATTTAATAATTGTAGAAAGTATCTTCTAAAACTGAATTTATCTTTTAAGTTCTTTTGCTTGTTCTATTTTAATTGAGATGTATAAAGTAATATTTAATGTATATTATGATTAGCATACTGAAGTATTTTGATATTTTTTGGAATTTTAAAATGTATGATGTAATGCTAACACTAAAGCTGTTCAAATGGAAAAACGTGCTCATAGTAACTTCCATCAACTTTAACCGTGTGCTTTGCAGGAGGTGAAATCTTTGTATGTCGTGTTTAGGATGATAAATCTTAATAACTAGAAAATCTATAATTAAACTGAATTTGTACTTTATGTTTAAGTTCCTTTATGCTTGTTCTATTTAGTTAATGATAAGATGAATATTTTAATATGTTCTAAGTATGAAGTATTTTGATATTTTTTGGAATTTAAAATCCATGAATGTAATGTAACACAAGCTGTTCAAATGGAAAAAACGTCTGGTAACTGTCATAAACTTTTAACCCTGTGCTTTTTTCTTGGACGGTGAATCTTTATATAGTGATCGTGTTTAAATTAAAATCATTAATATGTGGAAAATTCTTTGAATTTTTTGTATTTAAGTTCCTTTGCTTGTTCTATTATAATTGTGATGTGATGGAATATTTTAATGTGTATTTTATGAAGTATTTTGATATTTGTTGGAATTTTAAAAATCATGAATGTAATGTAACACACAAAGCTGTTCAAATGGAAAAACGTGCTCGTGGTAACTGTCATCAACTTTTAACCCTGTGCTTTTTGCAGGACGGTGAAATCTTTATGTATGAGTCGTGTTTAGAGTATTCAAAATCATTAATAACTGGAAAATTTAATCGTAAACTGAATTTCTTTATGTCTTAAGTTCCTTTGCTTGTTCTATTACAATTGTGATGTGATGGAATATTTTAATGTGTATTTTATGAAGTATTTTGATATTTGTTGGAATTTTAAAAATCATGAATGTAACCCTTCGAAGCTTTATTCAAATCAAAAACTATTACCGTGAGGCAACTGTCATCAACTTTTATTAGCAAATGCCTTTTTTTCAAGTGGTGAAAGAATCATTATGTGTATATAGCGTTGTTCAAAGGCATTAATAGTTGTTAAGAAAGTAAATATTTCAAACTGAATTTATCTTTTAAGTTCTTTTGCTTGTTCTATTTTAATTGAGATGTGATAAAGTAATATTTAATGTATGATATATGATTAGCAATACTGAAGTATTTTGATATCTTTTTGGAATTTTAAAAGGTGTATGATGTAATGCTCATACATAAAGCTGTTCAAATGGAAAAACGTGCTCATTAGTAACTTCTCTCATCAACTTTTTAACACGTTCTTTTTTTTGCAGGACGGTGAAATCTTTGTATGATCGTGTTTAGGAAATGATAAATCTTAATAACTAGAAAATCTGATAATATAAACTATGAATTCTGTACTTTATGTCTTAAGTTTCCTTTATGCTTGTTCTATTATAGTTAATGATAACGATGGAATATTTTAATATGTTTATATGAAGTATTTTGATATTTATTTGGAATTTAAAATCATGAATGTAATGTAACTACTAAGCTGTTCAAATGGAAAAAACACGTATATACATGGTAACTGTCATAAACTTTTAACCCTGTGCTTTTTTACCTTGGGACGGTGAAATCTTTATATAGTGATCGTGTTTAAATTAAAATCATTAATATGTGGAAAAGTGTCTTTGAATTTTTTGTATCTTAGTTCCTTTTGCTTGTTCTATTATAATTGTGATGTGCTTGATGGAATATTTTAATGTGTATTTTATGAAGTATTTTGATATTTGTTGGAATTTTAAAAATCATGAAATGTAATTGAAAAATGCTGTTATGGAAAATACCCTACGCTCTGACTGTATTACTTGTGTGCTTGTTTGAATGATGTGAGGAAATTTTAGATCTGTTTAGGAAATGCACGCTATAATGGTAATATGAATAATTGGAAAATGTAATCGTAAAGCCTTGGATTTCTGTTGCTTTAAGTTCTTTGCCTGTATAATCTGTATGTATGGAATATTTTTAATGTGTATTCTTATGTGTACACTAGAGTATTTTGATATTTTTTGGAATTAATCAGAATGTAATGTAACACACAAGCTGTTCAAATGGAAAACGTGCTCGTAGACATTCAACTTTCAACCGTGTCCTAGAGACGGTGAAATCTCTTTTGTATGCGTGTTTTGGAGTATTCATAAATTCATGTAACTTGGAAATCTAATCGTAACACTAATTTTTAGTCTTTCGTCTTTTGCTTTTGTTCTGACAAACTATTTACATTGGTGGAGTAAATATTTTAATAGTGTTATGTTTCGTCAATGAAGTATTTTGCATATTTGTTGAATTTAAATCCATATGAATGTATGTAAAACACTAAGCTTGTTCAAATGGAAAAGACGTATGGTAACTGTCATCAACTTTCATTAATCGTGTGCTTTTGCAGCGGTGAATCTTTATGATGAGTCGCTGTTAGGTATTCAAAATCATTAATAATTGGTAGTGACGCATCAGGTCATTTGAGACAGTTTAGTCAGACTTCTGTCATACAAATTTTATAAGATTAATACTGCCACGAGCAGGACATGACCTGTGGGGACATAGGGAAGCGTGTGAGATGTGGTTTGGAACATGCGTCTCTCCTTTTTTGATGACAGTTTATAAGAATAGTACACACTCACTCAGGTAAGAAAGGCGACATACGAATGCCATGAGAACTTAGGTTGGACACTACTGGAAAGGACGAACATCCTATTATAACTCTGTTCTTAGAATTAATTCTTCCTCTATGGTTCTGTAATTGCGTTCAAAATTGTATGCATTACGTTTGTCAGTGAATCGACTTATCGTTGTCGGTTTGTGTGTAATATTTAAAACCTGGGGCTCTACTCTTGACTAACTGAAATCCTGCTTGCTTCACTCACTTCTTGAGGACACTATACGTAAATTCTAGCAAAAACGGTATGGGTTCTTGACCAATAGATTTCCTTCTGAGGATTTAACTTACATCAGCCTTAGGAATATATGGAAGCTGAAAAAAGGGCCTTTATCTTTGGCCTCAGAAGAATTCAGAAGACAAATTCCAGCATTCAAATGAAACTAGAGTGAGAACAGGCGATTTCGTCTCCAACCTCCCCATGTAATCCGTGCCAGCCGTTGAAAAGCTCTCTCTAATAGTAAGAAAAAACAGTTACCATATTTAGCCAGATAAATCGCTATATGAAAGAAAGGAAATGTCAGTTTGTCCAGCAGCACCGTATTATTTAATCCCCGATAGCACTGACATGTTGAAAAATTATTTTAAAATCACCTAAACGCTTTTTTTCAATCTTTCTAATATTTCAAATGATTCATTTATATTTAGATTTGCCTACATTCATTGTTTGGATTATGTTAACAGAACGATTGAAGTGCTTTTTTAACTCTTTGAAAAAGAAGATTCAAATAGCACTAATTTTTTTTGCATCATCTGAAAAGGTGGAAATCACGTAGCTGATAAATCAATTACTATGATTGTAAGGAACTGGACATTATGTTGTGCTGTTGCCTTGCATTGAATGGCGGCTTTGGTTTATTCTGTAAACAACAGTTCAGTTAACATCATGGTCAGTATTGTGTGTGGCTTGTGTGTTTGAAGTATCGGCCAGTTTTTGTATTGTGGCCCGATAATGTCTGAAAAGGAAATTCTAAATTCTATTTCCTTATCACCAAAATGCTATTTTGCTGTGTTTCACTATTTATGTTGTATAGTCCGTGTGTCATTAAAACTAAATTGGAAAGAGGAGCTTACTTTATTTCTCGGCTTCAAACTTTTACATGACGCACAAAATGTTTACTTGAAATCCATTGTAAATAACGTATTTACTGCAGGCCGCATAAGAAATAACATGGATGTACCATCAAGATCTATGTTATATAGTCAATGATTATCGCTATATTGTTTGGAGTTTTTGAAATATTTTTTTAGTTATAGTAAATATTGATGTCGCATATTCATCAATGAAGGATCATCAAGTCGAAGTTTCGCATCATAATATGGATGTCATTATATCTTTTTTTAATTATTTAAATGTATTATATTCAAAACACAACATTTTGTCCTATATTTAAAAGAATATATATTTATTTGCAATTTGCATGTAGGACTTAGCAATGTTAGTCTGTAGGAAGAAGATTTT
Organism: Araneus ventricosus; assembly: GCA_013235015.1. Classification (NCBI taxonomy): domain Eukaryota; kingdom Metazoa; phylum Arthropoda; class Arachnida; order Araneae; family Araneidae; genus Araneus; species Araneus ventricosus. The sequence continues at coordinate 116 of BGPR01023027.1, read as the reverse complement.
ACAAGGTTAAGCAGGTGACGGACTGGCTGTTCCGGATCCTGACCTTAGCATTAGAGCGGTACCCATCGACCGGTCCGAAAATACAGCCGCACCTCGATATTTCTATTAGGAAGAGG
>BGPR01023026.1:0-24689 GCA_013235015.1 Araneus ventricosus | reverse complement strand
TGTTCAGTTTATTAAAAATCGTTTCCTATTAACATAATATAAGTTTAAGTGTTTTTTATAAGCTCATAAACTTTGTTCAGTTTATTAAAAATCGTTTCCTATTAACATAATATAAGTATAAGTTTACGTTTTTTTATAAGCTCATAAACTTTGTTCAATTTATTAAAAATCGTTTCCTATTAACATAATATAAGTATAAGTTTACGTTTTTTTATAAGCTCATAAACTTTGTTAAATTTATTAAAAATCGTTTCCTATTAACATAATATAAGTATAAGTTTACGTTTTTTTATAAGATCATAAACTTTGTTCAATTTATTAAAAATCGTTTCCTATTAACATAATATAAGTATAAGTTTACATTTTTTTATAAGCTCATAAACTTTGTTCAATTTATTAAAAATCGTTTCCTATTAACATAATATAAGTTTACGTGTTTTTTTATAAGCTCATAAACTTTGTTCAATTTATTAAAAATCGTTTCCTATTAACATAATATAAGATTACGTGTTTTTTATAAGCTCATAAACTTTGTTCAATTTATTAAAAATCGTTTCCTATTAACATAAGTTTCATACGAGTTTGTCAGCATTATTATAGTAAGTATAAAAATCATAATGCGTTGACGGAATTTTTTTTATATCGAGGCTTCAATGTGTACACATTTAGTTAACTCTATTTAATTTATCTGTTAGATCCCATTCCGTTGTTCATAAATCCGTTAAAAAATACGTTCACCTATATGGTAGAGAAATGCTCGTGCCTAAACGAAGACAGTACAGCGTATGGTGAGGGCTTGAAATTTCCTTTCGAATTTTCTCTGTGAAGATTTCTTGCAAAGTTGAGCTGTAATAATTTAAGCAGCGTTAGCGCAACGGCAGATGATAGTTTATAAAGACAAAACAGCTTCAGTCGTATACGAAATGTGCTCAAAAAATATCGAGATGGAGCCTTATCGTCAAGGCTAAAACACGCAGAGAGAAGACGCTTGGCAGATTTAGGCCTTGAACCCTCCCATGTTTATGCCGAAAGTTACAAGATTGTACCACCCCCCTCCACTTGAGCACAGTAGAGCTTTAAAAAATGTGTGTACTGTGCTGTCATCGCATTTTTTATGGCAGAGAAAGATGAGTAGAGAATCTGCATCAAATTTTACCAAACTTTTGGCGATACCTGTAAAAGTGAAGAAAGTTTATGGGGCAGATTGCAGGATATCACGTTTCCAACATGGCCGTGAATGTGTCGAAATTAATGACTTCCAAAACATTTACTATGTCAAAACATCCAAGCTATGCGTTCAACTGTGCGTGAAAATCATCAAACCACTCACTCTTCGTGAGTTATCTATAGTTATGGTTCAGTTCAATCCATTCTGTCTGACGATTTGGGTATGAGACACGTATTCTCCAAGTTAGTACCGAAACTGCTATCAAAAAAGAAGACCGACATTCAGCTGCGTTCGTTCTATTTTCAATGCGCTGAAAATGAGGGAAGCTTTTTGAAAATGATTTAACTTAGAATGAATAGAGGATTTATGGATATTGTTACAAAGCTATAAAGTCATTTCCCTAAGATGCTGATCTTGGCGACAAACTTGGCGACTTAACGATAAATTTGGCGAGCTTGGCGACAACTTTGGCGACCATTTTGGCAACTTGGCGACAAAGGGAATTTTCTAGAAGGACCTCAAACTTTCCACCTATTTCTACTGGTTTCATGAACTTTCTAGAGATTACGTCACTTCCTACGTAATGAAGTCACTTCCTGTTGAAAGGTATAAAAGCAAGCTCTCGAGCCAAGAAGAGTCAGTTGGAATTTGATCAGCAAGCAAGCTGGTGAGCTAACAAGACACCTTTGAGCGTTGTATTGACATTTATTGGTAGACTCTGTTGTGAATTTTTACTAGTGCTGTGTTAATACTTGTGCTACGTTTCTTAGCTTGGAATATTTGTAAAATAAAGATTTAATTTTTTTTAATCCTGCTTATTGGATTGCATTCACGTACACCCACAAGACAATTTCGTTTCGATTTGTGTATGAGACATGTATTCTCCAAGTTTGTTACCGAAACTGCTCTCAAAAAAGCAGACCGGCATTCAGCTGCGTTCATTCTCTTTTGAATGTGGTGAAAATGAAGGAAGCTTTTTGAAAATGATTTAACTTCGAATGAATAGAGAATTTATGGATATCATTCAATGACATTCTTTTCTATAACAAATGCGACGACAGCATATTTCCTATTCTCGTCATTGTTCCCATCTAACCACAAAAGACAGTCGAAATTTCAAAGACTGTTTCTCCTTTCCAATCTAGGATGGTTCAAAGTGTTGACAAACAAACTTTAAATACGTTTAAAAAATCAAATATGAAATCTACGTCAATTACATCCTCATATGCTTTATAGTAAGATTTATTAAAAGGGGGGAATTATTTAAATTGTTCTCCTTCTTATCATAAAAGTGCATAGAAAAGAAAAGCTCTATTTACATATTTTATAAACTCATTTCCTTTTTTTACTTTCTCGTATGCGAAGTATACAAAGAGAAAGTATTGTAATCGTCAAAAAATTCGAACTCGAGATTTTGACGCATCTCCACGTTTCAGACCTCCCTGAGTCCGAAAAGCACAATTTTGGAATTATGTCTGTCTGTGAACACGATAACTCGAAAACTATCAGAGCTACGGGAATGAAATTTGGTATGCGATCTTTACACATAATTTGTAGGTTTCTGTCAAATTTTAGAGAAAATCCGTCTACGGGAAGTCTGCCTGTCTGTCTGTCCGCTGTCATGCGAACACTGTAACTCAAAAACTTGAATAGCTAGATGGATAAAATTTGGTACACAGTTTTATCGTCATGAATGTAGGTCCGTATAAAATTTTGGGCCAAATCTATCAAAGGGTTGACTGTCTGTCAGTCTGTATAATTAACGGATTCTTTTCAAAACTAATCTCCATGAGCATGCGTACTGGAAGCAATCTTCTGTGCACGCGAAAGCTATGGAGCGAATTACGTCAGTTTGTCCTTGAGCCGGTAAGAGCGGAAAATCGGTACGCATCTCTTTGAATTTGATTATTTACCTAGATATTTTTCAATCACTAAAATGAAAAACCTTCCGATAGTCATTGGATTCTGGATAACATAAGTTTCGTATTTTTTTAGCCACGCGGGGGAAGGGGAAACGGCACCTTTTTGTAAAAATATACGAGAAAGTTTAGGAGAGAACACTCCCGTTGGTTTCCACTCTTTTCGAAGAGTCGAGATGGCCTGGTAGCAGACGACAGACTTCGAAACCGGGGAGGTGCCAGTTCGAAACCCAATTCCACAAAATTGCCACCGCCTGGTTCGCATTAACCCTCTCACACCGAGCTAAAAATTTCCCCTTAACAGCGATGAGGGCCGGTCTGAGGCGGTTGGCTTCTTTTGAGGGGAGATGAGGTTCTGAGATCGCTTAGGAGATAAGCGCGGTAGGGGGGTCTAATTATCCTTGCAAACCGCAGCCCATTTCCGTGCGCCTTAAGGGAATGTTACAGCAGGGGTGGGGTGATGGGGGTGAAAGACCACCCAGGTTGGGTGAGTCCAATTCATGTCGCTTCCTCTCAAAAAGTCCCGGTTTTAAAGGAGCTAGAAGAAAAAAGTCTCCTCGGGATCAAAGAGTTAAATTCATCGGTTTCAAATATCCTCCCGCTGGTGGGTCTGTAGAAATTTGAAGAGGGGGGTTTCAGCTTATGTATCGTCGTCTGATTGCGGTTAACGACGTAAGCACGAATTCCCCCCCCCAAAAAAAAATGGCCATCGTTTAGCTTTAAAATGAGAAGCCATTCTGCTAAAGCCATTATTTTCAAATTTTTAAAAATGACTTACAATTTATTGCTATGTAAATCTGTTTAAAGATTTATACTTATTAGAAAGATTTTTTAAAAATTATCCTTCAGAAATATTGAAGCTACCAAAAATAATAACCAATATATAATTCTTATAAGATAATTCAGGAAATCGAGGTAAAAATTCTGTTATAGAATAACATATAATTCATTTTAAACTATTGGTATTATTTGAGATGGACAGAATGTCTTACGAGCTTCTGTCGGTTGTTTTAACCGTCTGGATTTGATTAAGGAAAACTAACCTTAGAAATTCCAGAGAAATTTACCGGCAGGCTGCGTCTTGGAAATACCCGATGTTATTCCAGTCAGAGAGTATTTATGTAGCATTTGACCATCGCAAGGCGAAAGCTTTGAGCCTAATTACATTAGCAGGTTCACAGCATCGCCCTGTGTCAACTTATAATCCGACACTGTGATGTTTGCATTTATCCATTTATGAATGTTTGAAAGCAACCGTGTTCAATATGTTCGTTTAGGAACCATCCTCTCTGGGGTCGCATTAAGTAATGGAATATTATGATCAAATTTTACGTTAAATAAGTATCATTAAGAATATTTGTAAATATAGGAAGTGCCAAAAATCAATACCCATCGCACTTTGAATAGTCTATAACATTAACAATTAATAACATGCATCGAATTTTAACACAATGCTTCTTTTACACATTGTCAAGTATTCTGTAAGTTTCGTATAATTTGGAATCTCTGCATGTTACAAGCAAAACACATGCTGAAAAATTTGAGATTTTTCAAGAAATTCTTTATATCTTCCAGAATATTTGTGCTGTGTTTACGAAAATGCATGTAAATATAAAGCCCATCAAACATAATCATTGATAAAAGTTACATCTCGTTATCAGATTTCTGTGTAAAAGGATGGGTCAAACTCCAGTTTCGCTTTCATGCCTTTCTGTGGCCCCCCTAATTGCCCACGTCGTCTAGATGGCTCTAAAATTATGAAACAAAAATTACGCTGCGTTTCGCACATGCGCAGTAAACGATTATTTACTACAAATGCTCAGATTTCCTATAATATTTAAAATTTTAATACAATGCGTTTTTTACATACTGTCAAGTATTCTTTAAGTTTCGTACTATTTGGTGGAAAACTCTGCATGTTATAAGCAAAAACATGCGGAAAAAATTTTGGATTTTTTAAGAAAACCTCTTTATCTTCTCGAAAATACGTGCTCTTTTTATGAAAATGCATATAAATACTAAGCACAACAAACATAACCGTTGATGAAAGTTGAAGGATGATAACGAGATGTTCATTATCATCCTTCTGTGAAACAGATGGCTCAAACTCCATTTTCGCCTTCATCCCTTTCTTGTGGCCCCTCCAATTGCTTTCGTGACCAAATCTTCACTGTAAAATGTGAGTTCCGATGATAGTATGTCTTACGATTCTCAGAAATTGATTGCGAACCATAGTGCCCATATAAACTCCAATTTTGTAGCATCATCAAAATTGTGCATTATTTTTGGTCAACAGTGCATATAAAAAGCTAAGGTACGTGGCACAGAAAAGAGGTTAATTTATCTTTTGCCAATGGCAACGATTGGTTTGTTTACAAAATAAAACCCTAAGCCTCTCCATGTTAGGCATAACTTCGTAGTCATGGCCTGTTACTATATTCGTTCTGGTGTAAAATAACCTTCTCTCGGGAAAAAATGAGTTTAAGATGAAGAATTCACAGTATTTCTTACAATATGATGAAACTTTTGGGGAAATTTTTCAAAAGAAATCTGTTAGAAATGAACTCAGTTAGAAATGAAGCAGATGTGCTTAGGCGAGCACATCTGCTAGTCTTTCTGTGGGTGTATGGTGTAAACAGTCCAACACTCAAGATAATTGAGAATGAAGGTTTATTCACAAATGTGCAGGAAAACACGTAGCACAGGTACAGGAAACAATAGTTCTTGCACAGATTACCAATGTAAACAGACAACAATTACAGGTAATAACAGTTCAGCACTTTGATATTTAGCAACACAAACAGTCTGCGAATAACTAGTAACGACAATAACTGCACTTTCAATAGCGCTCAGTTCACCAGCTTCGTAGCTCGCACTGCGGACGAAACTCTAAAGCCGTTCCCAATGGATCAACGCTACTGCTCTCTGATCCAGGCGCGGTCCTTATATACTCTTTCCGACAGGCCGTGATGTCGCATGGAGTTTTCTCGTATATTCAAGCGTATTCCCTTTCCTAATAGAAATATCGAGAAAAGGGTTGCATTTTCTGGAATCATCTATTTGTGGCCAAGGTCGCCAAATTTTTCGTCAAGTCGCCAAAATGGTCGCCAAGGTGAGGGATCCCGGAACAGCCGCTGCCCGTCAATCCATGCTTAACCTTGTAAAACTCGGTACTTTTCCGTTACCCGGGCGCAAGCGAAAAATCGCCAAATAATGTAGAATTCCGCCAAATTTCTTACAACCATTCTCTTGGCGACTTGGCTCGCGTTTGTTTCACAATTGGCAACATTTGCGCCCGGCAAACGGAAAATCGCTTCGCTCTTGGCGACTTGGCTGTTCACAATTGGCAACATTTGCTCCCGGCTGACGGAAAATCGCTTCTCCTGGCGACTTGGCTTGCGTTTGGTTTACAATCGGCGACATTTGCGCCCGACTAACGGAAAAGTACCTAAAACTCTCTTCCCAACCATAAGACTAACATTGCTGGGAAGCGACTTTCCATGTTCGTAACAATAGCCAACGAAGATAAAATCGCTTCAATTCACAAAATGAGATGAATATCGTGAAATTTACTATTGTGAACATTGTGCAATGGCTTCTTTTCTGTTACGCGCACACCACTTGGCGCGTTTATTTGTCTTGGAAAATTTTCTTGGGGCGCTAAATCGCCAGTTTGGCACTAGAAGCGTCATGAAAATCATGGTATGCATATAACCTGCGCGGGATCAACTAGTTCAAATAAACGCATGGGATCAATTCATGCATACGTAATATACTTCAAATAATTTACGACAATTTTTGAATCCATTGCGCTTCTTGTATCACAGTGTGTAGTTATATAGCACACAAAGAGACATCTACCAAGTGATTGTGAAGTCCCGTGATTATGACATAAACTAACACCGTTGAATCAAAGACAAAAGCTGTTCCCAGTAGTTGAAATAATAAAAATTACTTTTGAATTGAACTGATTATATACCGGGTTGGCCTAAATGATTCATCGGGTCTCAAAACACTGTGTATTGAGAGGTAAAGACTGGTGATATATGACAAGATACATACACTCCCCAAGTTTAAAAGCTCGCGTACTCGCTAGATGGCAGGCCTGTAGCGGCACTGTACAAGATGGCGGCAATGCAGGCGAAGAGTTTTTGTGTGTTGGAATATGCGAAGTGTTCTTCGGTTACGAGCGTTCAGCGCACATTCCTAAACAAATACGGAAAAGCTGCACCTGGTCATTTGTAGTATATACCAGAAACTTGGTGAGTGTATGTATCTTTCCGTATATCACCCGTCTTTGTACGTCGTATACTTGTAAATAAACAATCCTTTGAAACCCTATGAATCATTTAGGCTAACCCTGTATCGTATCATTAACTTGGAATTTATGACAAACATAGGTATAGATATTCACAATATATCAATTTAAAATAAAGAAATTGCTGATTTGGTTTTGCTCTGCATAAAACCTACAAAATAAATATCATCCTCCTGTCAAAGAAAAAGAATTCACATAAATTTTTCATATTTATTATGAAATAATAATATTTTTGGATTGTTTTTCTAAGAATTATTGCAGAGAAAAACCATTCAATCCTCTTAATATCTCAGAATTATCATATTTACTTAGTTTACCCAGATAAAAGAATCGTCTTATGCAGAAATCAGAGATTTGCAATTTCTTTAAAAAAAATTTAATATCCTTTTTTTTATCCAACGTACCTTTGGGTTCTTATTATTCAGTTTGACGCATCTAAAGCGTGGTGAAGATGGAAATTATTTGTTGTCTCTGAAATGCTATCTTCAAGGCATTATTCAAATGAGTACATTAGAATGAATCATGATTGAATTGCATACAAAAAACACAAGAAAGAATTTTTTTATACTCATGGGTAACTTACCGAAGAAACAACTTTTGAAATACAGTTAAAACTAACGCAGTTTTTATTCAAAAATAAATTGCATTACACAGAAAAATTACGCAACTTTAAAATAAATTTGAGTAAAGATAACATTTCATCTGCATGTCCTTATTGCGTATCTAAATTGCATGTTTTCTACATATTTTATTTATCTGATAAGAGTTGTTCAACACGATATAATTCGAAGAGAATATGTGTCACTAAAGATAACATAATAGCAGTTTATGTTCCTGATATATTTTTGAATCCTATTACTGATATATCATATTGCTTGTGTTCATAATTTTTTTTATTATTGATAGGATACTTATATTATAATATTTATATTATATGATAGGATACTTATAAATATTTCCTAGATTAGTATTTTGGCGACATTTTTTTCTGAAATTTTTTACAAGTTTATTTTTGCACACTTTGCGGGATGTTGCGTTCTCTTTGCAATAAGAGCTCCAAAGTAATAGACTCCATAAGTATTTATTAAAGCTAAAAATATGCCTCAACGTTTTCAGTGACACTGAGCAATAAAATTATAACACAAACAGACAAGTTAGAAGTCCTACTGAACTTGTCGAACACTGATACGCAAACATTCAGCTGATCATATAACTAGAGAAGGAAAATTAACTCTAATTTCGAGATCGATGTCTTGACTCGACTTCCGCTCACTAACGTGACATATAAATTCTTTCTGTCGGTGTCTCAGTTCCGACACTGAGAGAGCGATTATTCTCCTAATCTGGTCTGTCGACTTTCAGTACTCATGGCGTGGTCATTTTCGCATCTTTTCCTTAACCCGTTCAGGACCATCATCGCATATATGTGATCACTCCTTCCGTGTCCTACAGCCCATCGTCTCATATATGTGATCACCCTTTCCGTGCCCTACAGCCCATCGTCTCATATATGTGATCACTCGTTCCGTGTCCTACAGACCATCGTCTCATATATGTGATCACCCTTTCCGTGCCCTACAGCCAATCGTCTCATATATGCGATCACTCTTTCCGTGCCCTACAGCCCATCGTCTCATATATGTAATCGCAACTTGAACGTTTTATTTAAATTTTTAGATGGCACTAGATGGCGGTAAAAACCGTTACTTTTTCCAATAATGTTGCATCAGAGTGTTGACCTTCAGTATGTACTTTCGGTTCTGGAGGGTTTTCTTTTTCTATCAGGGCCATTTGATTATGTAAACAACTGCGCATGCTAGGATTGCGCAATTAAAGAGCTATTATTAAGCAATTAAAGAGCTATGATTTATTTTGCGCAGAATTTTTTTAATATTTTGATGGCATGATGAAGGGATGGAATGTTTATTGGTTAGGGGTTGGAGTAGAAATTATCATTTGCAGTTTGGAGTTCGCTAGATAGTCTTTTGTATTTTTGGGGTAAATTTATTTCAGTTCAATTGTTTTTTCTAAATATCATGAAAATTTTATTACATTATATTCGGATATGCTATCAATGATAATAAATTGTAAATTTCAGCGTATTTACATGCAGTAATGATTTTATATGAATTTTTAAATGAAATTAGGCTTAACGTAAAAATCGCCAGTTCCCGTGCGTACGTATCCTTCCGGAGCGCGTGGGTCTGGGGAAGCGTTTCTTTCTACTTTCGCTGGTCCTTCAACGGGTTAAAAGGCAATCCCTGCTTAGTTCAAGTACAAACTCTGGCTCTGTGCTTTACTACCTGTGTTACACCCCAATCGAATGCCCAATCACTACATATAAATATTTGTTTATAAATAGCTCAGCCCGATTGTATTTCGGATAATCACATGAACATAGGTGAATTAGCTCCAGATAGTTGCAGGAATTCATTCCTGAACTATATTCAAAGATGCACTCTCTGCATTTGTGTTACAGTTGATAATAGCTCAAAAATTCAGATAGAGGGCATCTGGAATCTACAAATACCGCACGAAATCGCATGTCTGAGTATATATATTCTTCTTCTATTAGCATTAAGCAAGGTGAAGTGAATTAGCTCCAGATATTTGCAGGAATTCATTCCTGAACTATATTCTAAGATGCACTCTCTTCATTTGTGTTACAGTTGATAATAGCTCAAGAATTCAGATAGAGGGCATCTGGAATCTACAAATACCGCACGAAATCCTATGTCTGAGTATATATATTCTTCTTCTATTAGCATTTTCCCGTTTTTATTCAGAAGGACGCTGGTCTTGCATGAAAAGCATGGGGAAGTGAACTTTTCATGCAAAACCAGTGGTACGGTGAATCAAAACGGAAAAACGTGAACGGCAAAGGCAAGTAAAATCGTCTCACCGACTCGTGCCAAGTTTTATACCTTTAGAGTAAACTGTGTCAGCATGGGAAATATTTCTAAACTAGAAAATCACCCGTCATGGTATGACGGGTGCAAATTGTCTCTTCATTCGAGAGATTTCCCGTCAAATCTGACGTGTTTAAATAGACATATGTGCGAGAGAAATGTTTAACATTGATTGAAAACAAATAAAATTAAAATATGTATTATGACAGGAAATATTTTTATCTACATATTATTTACATGTTTCTTTACTCAGAAAACCTCTTTGTAAACCACATTCCGTGTGAAGTATTTTTCATTATTTAACAATTTTCCTTGTACTTCAGATGTCTTTGTGTAAATTTTAACGTTGTCAAACAATATTATCCAATTATATCATCACGATTGCACCAAATAATTAGATGCATCGTGGCGTCCAAACTATATCACGTGCATGATATACCACTGACGTAATTCACTACTTTCTATTAAAAACGGAAATTAATTTGAAATATAGGATTAATATAATTTAAAATTTCTCGGGAACTATTGATCATAGAGATATAAATTTTATATCAATGGATAGCAAATTTTATTTCACTATTTTAGATAAATAAAATTTGAAATTAGAACGACAATAACTCTTTTAAAATTAAAATGACTGAAATTTAGGTTCTCTAACAATGAAATAATGCTGTTTAACGTCTCGCAGTGCTATGGCGCGAGTTTTATTGTTGGTGACATCAGAGCATTACCGGAGGATCTGGGCTATTATATTAGTAATAAGGCTCGTGAACTTCAACCTACATAATCAGTTATTGAAAACAATTGACTATGCGATTATTAAGAAACAAAATTCACGAACGTGTACGGTACGTGTTAACTGAATAAATTAAACTTTATATAAAGTATATAAGTCAGTTTCAGTATATTAATCATGATATATTGACTGCATGTAGAAAAGGGTTAAAAAAATGTTAAATGGATTGGGGTAGACTCCCCCATTTTTGGGTCCGGATGCATAATCAATTGATAATAAATTTGCTATTTCGCACAACTTTCTGGTTTTTCTGCTAGTTCAAACAGTCTAGTGTTTCGAGAAATCAAGAATTTCTGTTTCATGCAATTCATAATTGAAGGATGAACAGACAATTCAGAGACTCCTGTTTACGTCATTCAGAAATTAACCCTGAAAATGGCAGTTTATTGCACTTATTTTTTGCTCCCCTTAGTTTCCACGTGCATCTTAACAGTGAGTAGAAATAATGACGTTTCCACGTCAAAAACATAACCTGGCTACCTCAGAGAATGAAAAATATAAAGCGCTGACGCCGAAAAAAAGATGAAAGATAAAATTATAAGACATTGAAAGATTTAATTTTTATTTTCGCCCGTCGCATTAAATATTATTACTATATATTTAATGCGCTATTAAATATTCATTCTAAGTTGTTCAAATTAATGTTATTTTCTTGCTCATTACAGTATTGTTTGTGTCAATATAACAGTAGAAGATCAAAATTATATCATAATACGTACACGCAGAATCCACCTCAATAATTCTTCCTTTCTTCATAGTGTGTCCCTTTTCTTCGCAGATAAAATCATCATTTCGAAAAACTTATAAAGCCAATAAGCTCCATTATTTATATAATATTTTTCTGCTTTTACATGGATTGTGTTACCTACATATTTTAAAAGAAAAATCTGATGTATTTTGAAACTTTAGCAGATTATATATTTTAAATTTCCTATTCTAAAAGAACAAATGGGTTTCTTGGTAATTTAAGCAATTTTAATCCATTAGTTTAATTGGAAACGATTGCATATACAAAACTTTAGAGATATGTTAGGAAAGTTTTACGCACAAAACATACAGTTCGTGACACAAAATAAATAAAAAATTGGAAATAAAAAAAAAACATTTTTAGAACTGCAACGAAATGAAAAATTTCCGGAAATAAATTCCATTCCAAACTTTTAAAAGTATCTTTAAATAACGAAAATACGATTGCAGAAAAATTAAATTTAACAAGATTGTGAAAGAAATTGTTTGTGAAAGTCACGCAAAGGTATTCTAAAAGCCACTGGAAAGGTTCAAAACAAATTACGTCCGAATTTTTCTTCGAAGCATTTCGAGGAGAAAAAGGTTTAAAATTTCCTTCGCTTTGTATTTTGTTTGAACACGTCAGTTTAAAATGTCGGTTTTAATCCGTGACACAATTAAAATTGCTCCGGAGGAAAAACTTTCGAACATTCCTGTTTAATCATTGCATAATTAGTAGCAAGCGAAGAATTTTCACCGTTTCTCCCGAAGTAGTTGAAAATTCCTATAAATAGAAACCATCGTGTTTACTGGAAAAGACGAAGATTTGTTCCTTTAAAATATTTATTTAAAGATATGTGTGTATTCTTTCTCATCTATATGTCACCTGCAATGTGTGAAATGCCGGCATTCTATAGAATGCCGGGCGTTTTTAGGCAAAGTATGAAATATGAGATTTATTATATACTTTTCCTGGGCATTGTATATAACACCTAGGCATTCTATAGAATGACAAATGCTATTTAGGCAAAGTATGAAAAAAAGTTCATAATAAGGCTATTATTTAAAAGACGTGCATTCCTCAAAAATACAAATGTTATTTAGAAAAACTAATAAAAGAGTACCATTAAAAAATCTTCTATTCAAAATTCGTAAAGCAAAATGAAAGTTTTCATATCAATGTTTATGCCTTTCTTATTAAAGAAAACAAAATAAATTGTGAATCGACTTATTATATCAAGGAAGCAAATAATTTAATTTTGAATTGCACTTAACTTTGTTTCTTATATAATCAAATCGGCGATTTATTTCATACTTTGCCGGATTGTCATTTGGCATTCTATAGAGTGTCTAGGAAATGTGTGAAATATAAATCGCTTCATACATTGCCGGTTAGTTTTAGGCATTATATACAATGGCTAGGCATTCTATAGAATGCCGGATTTCAAACTTTGCCGGTAACATATATATTAATACGTGAAGAAAAAACTTTGTACCCCTTTTTAAGCACATTGCGCGCACGGAGGAGTGTGAGATTTGGCATAGTTAAAATTCATATGGAGAAGGAGTGCAGGAAGATAAAATTTATGTATGTGTTACAAATACATTAAATTAAATAAAATTAAGCATTCGTTGTTTACGTTCATGCACTGTAAAAAATTTGCGGAGTGGATGATTTGTAATTGATTTTATCCCCCCGCAGTGAAATCCACTCAAAGAGGGAGTTTATTTAGATTATTTATTAAAAGAACTCTTCGGAGTAAAATGCAAAATGCGGATGATTTAAATCTGTCAATGTGAAACACATATTAGTCTGTGGTCAAACAGTCGCACAGAGTAGAGATTGTCTCTAAGGAATTTATATATAGTATGTACTACTAATACTTTAAATTAAATAAAATAAAACATTCATTGTTCACGTTCAGACTGAATGTCAAACACATAACAGTCTGTGGACAACAGTCGGACAATATTTATGTTTATAACCGCCCAGGTTTTGTTGCAATAAAAATATTTGTAAAAAATACGAAGTACATATTCTTTATTTCATTTTTAATTTTTTGTATTAATTTTTTTATTTAAATTTATATAATTTGAAAAAAGATAGGCAAATTAACTGTGTAGTCTTGGCGTAACCTGTTTAGTATAGCAATAAAAAAACCCCAAGGAAATGTCAAAAAACGCGTTATTGTTTTTTAAATATGACTCAGCCAAGCTATACTTCATTTTTCCTATCGTTTATATTTTTCAAATAAATCCAAAATCAATGCATAATGACGTATTTGTACACGGTCGCAGCTGACGTAATAGAAAAAAATTCAAAAAAATTATATGCAATGATTATAGAGCTATACTCTTTGACAAAAGAAACTCAATAACGTTCAAACTTACAAATTTAATGAATTGCGGTCGAATTTCGACCGCTGGGCGACCTCTAGTTTAAAGTAAAAAAAGTTAATTTTTAAATTTTTATACTCGCGACGATTTTCAGGCGCAAGAAAGAATTTTGTGACCCTATTTTCCATCTTCAGAAAATGTAGTTAATAACCCAAAAGACGAAATAAATGCAAAAATTAACCGTTGATTAACCTATTTATATAAACGAGGAAAGTGTGTGTGTGTGTTCGTTTTTTGGTTCTTTATGCACGCCCACACCGTTGGATTTACGACGAGCAAATTTGTCACAGCGATGGATTAGCACATGAGGGAGCTAACGCCGTAAAATTATTAAAAAATTCGAATTAGATTTTTATTTATTTAATTAAATAACGAAAATTAAGCTATTTTTAAACGTTTTTCGCCAATAACTTCTGAAATACTTATAGTACGAAAAGTATTTTTACATCACCTTAAAGAGAAAGAAAATATCTTTCTAATGATACTCTAATTTAATTGTTGTACAATATTTTCTCTAACTGTAATTAACGTTTCAAAATTCATTTTAAACTCAAATTGTAACAATTCTTTTATTGTTATAAAATTCAAATTCAAACCGATTTATTGTTTCATCAAATCCTTTATTCACGTGCTTTTACCACTGTTAAAGTTAAGAAAATTTCGCTGTTTTTGGTCAAGCTAGACTTCTTACTTCCGCTGTTATTTCGTAGCACGCACTTCACTTCCGTTTTTGTTTCGTAGCTTTTAATATGCACTCAACTATCCAATGACGATAGTTTAGTTACTAAGCGATGTTTCGTTTTAATTTCACAAATCTTTGAATGATCCTAATCAGCGGCGAAGCGCCCGGGGAGTAAGGGAAGTATAGATGCCAGTTTTAGGGACGCCATGGAGACAAAACATTATTGCATTTATACCAATTTTTATAGCAGAATATGATTGGGAGCCGTAAAAAATAACACCAGGCCCCGAAGGCCATTTGCGATTGCTAAGCAAATGACGACTGGGTAAAAAAATCATATTCCCTGTGCGCCACTTACCCACACTGTGCCACTGACCACGTTGACAAAACGTTAATATGTTTGTGTCATTTTTTAAAGTCGAATAAAATAAGGAGCCGAGAAATACCATGTCCTGGGCGCCGTTTACGTAAGTTAAGCCTCTTCTGATGAAAGGGGGGGGGGGGGTGAAGGGGGAGAGAAGAAAAAAAATCATGGTGTGATCCGAGCACCACTTACTCTTGCTACGCCACTGTCAGTACGTAAAGTCATTATAGGTTAACCGAGTCCCCTTCCTACCGAAGAGAGATGGCCTATGGAGAAAAGGAAGGAACGATGCTTCCGCTCAGGCATACAAACAACAATAAGAAGGGAATGATGGGGGGCATAAAAATCATGATATGAAGTATTTATATTGTCTCGGTAGCAATGATGGGGATGGGAAAATGGAATTCCAAGGGTTGTCAGACTCGTGTCAAGTGGTTCAAAGTACGGAGACAAAAAGAAGAGATAGGTTTAGCTGCTGGCCGAGGGGTCAGAGACACAGAAGAGAGGAAAAGAAAATTAACGGAAGATGTTACAGTGAAAACTGTTTAATTAAGTTTAAAGTGTTATAAGTACTAATACTTGAAAATATTTCTACTCCCAGCAACACCGAGTATATAAGCTAGTGGTAAATAAGAGAAAATTCAAATCATTATAGTAAAATAGTTTTAATGCAGCAAATTCTAATCATTTTTATTCGACAGTATTTGTTCAACTATTTTTGCTGACAAGCATTAAGGAATATAATAGAAGATCATCTTATGCAGGTTTTTATGACCCCCAATATTGTTCTACATGACCTAACTTGGGGTCGTAACCCACAGTTTAATAAACTCTGACTGAAAATATTCAGCGAAAGTGTGTTTTTAATTATTTAAAATTTAACCTCAAAGTTACTATTGGGTTATTTTTCTGGTACTTCTTATCTATATAGGCTTACATTGCTATAGATAAAAAAGTAAATAAAATTATTCAAAAAATCATTGAAAGAATATCGCGCTTAAACTCATTGAAAACTCATTTAATTTATTTTTAACTGACCTAGAATATCTTAAAATAACAATCAAAGAAAAGCGAAAAACATTTTCAAACCTGATAAGAAAAACTTAATCATCGTAAAATGAATATAATAAGCTTAGTTCTTGAAGAAATATCGTCGAAAAAAATATTTTGATATTTCCATTTCAAGTAATTTATTGTACGTTCAGAACAGAAATATTTTTGATTTTTAAAGCGGATTTGCAAATATTTTATTAATTCCATTTCTTAACTAAATGAAAATAATAAAATCCGAAAAACTTAATGAAGGACGGGCAGCGAATTTTAATTTTGAACTTAAGGAAACTTACAACATAAAGTTTAAGTTCAAATAAAATTATAAATTAAAATATTTGTTATAGATCATAAAAGCCCCACTCAGATTTTGGTGTTCATAATTTCAAATAAATCGCTAAATAGGCCGAGAAAAAAATGTGCGGATTCAAACAATCTCTAAGACATGCTAGTAAAAATGTTGATTATATTTAATGCAGCTTTTATGTCGAGAGAAATTAATTGTAAACGAAAAGGATACTTACTGCTCCATATTGCGTTCTTGTGTAAAACTTTTCTGTGTTATCACTTAAAGTGCTCTATATCACGCACATTTCACTTAAGAAAGGTAATAAATTTTACCACAGGACTTAATAGAGTAAGTTTGTGACTGGATTGTGTGAGAAAGACTTGTGGCCGATGGTAAACTTTTGTAATCGTCTTTTCATCGTAAAAGTTTTTAGATCGTAAAATTTTCGATCGTAAAAGGGTATAGTGTTTTTGCCGCCACTACAAAATACCATCCTAAACTAGAAAGTACAATACCCTTTACAAAATTCAGTCGAACCTCGTTAGATGGAACTATCAAAAGTCAGCTGAATATGATGTCATTGTCCAATCTTTTCAAATAAGCAATACCGAACATGTTAAACAATACGTTTCACACAATTTTTTTATGTGCAAATCATGTCCCTGCTCCAATAAAAAGTCATTAGCTTTTTTTGCACAGGAATGAAGCTAATATTTCTTAATATTTTTCTAAGGAAAAAAATTTCTTCAGCACATTTTAGAAAATTTCTTCTTTTATGAATGAAGCTATTTTAAAGTTTAGTTTAGTTAGAATAACTTCCAACTTCTGAGCCACATGGCGGTCTCTTTGCGTCAAACCTCTTTAACCGTGGGCAAATATTAGGGACAAAACCTGAGCCGGCACCTCCCTTTTCCAAGCTTCCACACCTCACAAACGGAATTACGTTTGATCGTGGACGAATTTATCCACAGCGGAATCTTTTGTGGAATGAGACTCTGTCACATACTTGGTTGTTTTGACTATCGTGTGGATTTATCCACAGCGGAATCTTTTGTGGAATGAGACTCTGTCACATATTTGGTTGTTTTGACTATCGTGTGAATTTATTCACAGGGTAATCTTCTGTAGAATGAGACTCTGTCACATACTTGGTTGTTTTGACTATCGTGTGAATTTATACACAGCGGAATCTTTTGTGGAATGAGACTCTGTCACATACTTGGTTGCTTGGACTATTGTGTGAATTTATTTGAACTGCTTCTGCAATTGATTGTAATGCAGGAACATTGCAGAGAAATTAAAATCTGCAATACGAAAATTTTACAGGACAAATGAAAAATATATATATGTTTTCAAAATAGAGATACCATTATCATTTTTAAAAAATAGAGTGATTTGCCTCTCCTTTTAAGTAAATCTAGAAAATTATATGGAAAAATGCATATACATACAATCTAGGTCAGAAATTCTTTTTCCTTTTTTTATAAATTAAAGCTGTGTATTTCATTTAAGAACGAAAGTATTATAAAATGTTTTTTCGTAAATATTTTTAACGTTTTTAAGGAATTGTTTTTTCATAAATATTTTATGCATCTTTTGATACTATGTCTCATGCTAAATAATGTTTTTAAGGTTTAGGTTTAAGGTAAGATTTTTCTAAATATAGTAATAAAGTTTTAACAGAAGGAATTTAAAAGCATTTCTTAGAAATATTTTTTAAAAATATGTGAAAAATATACTTAGGCAAGTTGAAAAAAGAAAATAACAACTTATCATTCCCAGTAGATATATTTTCTTTCTTGTTCTTTAGAAATTAAACATATTTCTGTCAATTTCTTGTTAGGAAACAGTATTGTTTTGCTTTTAAATTAAATTCCGTGCTGAGTTAAGCAGTACGAATCAATAAGGCTTTTGTTTTTTACAAAAAGAAGCCTCTCTATCCAAAAAATTCATTAGTCCGGACTTTCAATCTAGCGATAAAAAAATATACGCAAACACCAACTTCTATAATTCAAAGGGTAAACAATTCCATAAAAACAAGAAGTTCTCAAAAATAGGCTTCGAAAAACTTTAAGGCAGCAACAACAGCAATTAAATGTCTTTATTCTTCAAAGCAACTTTTATTCAGCATCGCATATTAGTAAAGAAAACTATTTTTGTCTTATATTCTGAAGTAGAATTTATCTAAACGAATAAATTAACATTCAATTGCCCATGTTTTAGAATACAACGGAGTTGTTTTTGCGCTTAAGAGCTAACTTTGGAAACTGCAGCAGTTTTTTGAAGAGAAGTTTTGTACTTCACTCGAGGAGATTATTAAACTACATTAAACTTTCGTTGAATATGAGAAGAGAAAATGACTCTCCTCAGATTTCTTTATAGCTGCCTAAATCTCGGCTTTTAGTAAAATAAATTCAACATTTCTAGAAGCACTTTAATCAGAACTTCTAAAAACACGTTCATAAAACGAATCCTCGTAAGAAGGAAAAAAGAATAAGGGTTTATTTATGATGATTGAAGTTGTTATTCGTAACGACTTTTTTTCGGATGTGTCTTATTTTCTGCATACGGTTCGGGGGGAGGGAGTGTTGTTTGTTTGTTTTTAGGTATTCATACACACTCACCATTCCCCCTCCCAATAGTCGCCTAGGAGGTTACGTTTTGGAATACCATGGATACGGAAGATGAATCGGGGGAAGATGGGTATGGATTTCTATCTTCTAACTGCACTCTTAACAGAAATGTTCAAAAACTTGTAGATCGATTTGCCCTTTAGAAACTAATAGCTCGCTACAGTCGGGCTGGTTGCTGGGGTTTTCCTAGTTTTCTTCCAAGAGAAACACAATTGTGAGCCCGTTTCCTCTGCAAGTGGTCCACGAATGCTGCCTACCCTTACATACTGGAGTCAGACTTCCACGTCAAGTGATACATGGTTGCTGCAAATACGTTCTGACCAACAGAAGATGCAACACTTACCTTTTGTCACGAGTCCTTGAGTCATGGACTCGGCTAGATGTGCTAGACATGGGTGTGATTCGAATCACAGTTAGTATTCAGCCATGAACTAAGCAAAAAGCACAAAAGTGGCCATGTTCAATTGTAGCTGCCATTGGAAACAAGCAAATGAATATAATTTGATTTTACTGTATCTAAATCTAGGGCAATTACATGTAAATTTTCGTCTTTGAATTAAAATACATCACTTGACTAGTGCTCTTTAAATGCATATTTATTTTGATTATATCATCATCATTTCCTTCATTGATAAAAAAATTACTTGTCAGTTACGTTTCTTCCAAGCTAAAATAGAATATCAAAAAATGTATTTATGCCAAATTTTGTTGCTTTGTGCGCAAAAGAATTTTTCTAAATTCTCTTTTAAAACTTCAATAACACTTAAGAAGGCAGTGTTTAACGCTGGCATGGAAGCGTGGAGTCATTTTGACCCCATGGTTCACTGGCGCCAATGTCCTGTGGTTTCTGACAGATAGAGGGCCCCGTTCTTCTGGCTATTTTATCCATAGACTTTGAGATAGTTGAAGACCAAGTGCTGTCCGTGTACTGCCTGTCGTTTCGAGTTCAACAGGTGATTTCCAAAACGCTACGATCCAAATTGTTGCAGAGCCATGTTTGCAACTGAGGAGGACTTGAGAAGTAATCAATATTACTCTCTCTTTCGATCTAACATTACGCAAAAGGAGACAGTTTAACTTCCTTGTCTCCATTCTGCACCCTTTGGTTGTTTGATTTCAATTGGCTTAGTTATGAAACAGGGTTGCCATATTGGCCTTTTTAAGGCCAAATTATGGAAAATTGGCCTTTGGTCTTGGCCAAGCCCTTGGCCTTGGGAATTTTCATTTGACCTTAAATTCATTTCTGGCCTTTTTTGGCTTTATTTTCGTTAATGACTTTTAGAACAATTTTTAATTACTTATTCTATTGTTTTTTAATAAATCTTTGATATTACGCATTTCAAATGATACGCTGTCAAACGAAAGAGCTCCTAAATAGAACAAGGATGTTTTAAATTTCTTTCACTTAAATTATAGTTTAATAATAGAGCATTGAACATAGGTCTATCAAGTGGGATTCGTTTCCATGAAGGATAGCTGTTTTTCTAACAGCAAATGACGTTTTCAATCAATTTGTCAAATTTGGCCTTTTTTGGCCTTATTTTAAAGAAGGTTTGGCCTAATTTTGCAATTTTGATCTGGCAACCCTGGTATGAAATAATTTGTCGGTTGCATTTTGTAGCAAAATGGTGTAATGTTTCAGAAAGTTTTAATTCTCTCTTAGAAAAAATATTTGAGACCTTTACATTCAAAAGATCTATTATCCTGTGACAGAACATGATTAGACCTTAATGATTGGCAGTAAGGAGCAAAATCCTGATAATAATTTTACTTGGCTATTTTTGCTATTGGTTTTTGCCAATATAACTTTTTATAATTCCTTAATGTTTCATATTCGCTACCATTTTCTTTTTAAGCCAATAATTTTTATTAAACTTAAACTTTTTTAACTTAACACTTTTTTATGGTAAAAGCTTCTTCCTATAAATTTTAGAAATTTACTTATTTATTTAAACCCTAAAATTGCGATAAATTTTATTTTGTAGCTTTATTCACCTGATAACAATGATTTTATAAATCTACAATATTATTCCATTATATTATGTTTTATATCTTAACCCAATCTTACTTTCTTTAATGTTTATGAAGGTTACTTTTACTTACAAATACAAAAAAATCATTTTTGAATTTTTGTAAAAAAGTATTTAGTTACTGCAAACTTCTTTTGTCTTCATAATATTTAGCTTTTTTAAAAAATGGCCAATTCTTCTTTACTCTGTCTTACCTACCGTATTAGAGCCGAAAATATCATTCTTTTGACTCTTGTATTTTTAAAAAATCGAAGTACATAATGAGTACTCAGATTTGTTTGTCAAAACATGGTTTAAGCAACCATTTTTTGTATTTTAATAAATGAAAATATTTCTTGTTTAATTAAATACGACCACGCTTGTCTGTCAAATAAATTCTACAGGCGAAGGACCAAATTGCTTTTTAAGAATTCCTTGTGGTAAAGCCAAACATGTATCTCGAACTCAAAATTGTGCAGAAATTTTCATTATGTTCTGAAACACAAATTATTTCAACATTAATCTATTCGCTTAGATAAAGTATACTCTAAAATACGAAATACAAAAATTTTTCTTCATGAATAAACGATCTTGGAAAAAGAAATATTTTGAAACAGTAAAACCAGAAAAACCAACATTTCTTTATTCTTTTTTTTTGTCTAAGAGTTTTGCTACATTTTACACTTCTTATTTTTAAGGGATTGTTTACCCTTTGAATTATAGATGTTCTGGTGTGTGTATGTGTTTTTTCGTTGTTAGAATGAAACCCGGAAATAATTCATTTTTTCGTAACAAAGCTGCTCTTGTGCATTAAAAATTAAAGCTTGACTAATTCATACTACTTAATTTGGCATGTTATAAATTGCAGCAATGCTATTTTCAAGAAAACTATGAATTTTAAATATGATGACGCTTACAAATGTCATCACAAAGTCTCCGAAGATGTTTTGGGGTGACAAATTGAAGATCATTTTTCTTAATATTTAAAGGTCATGTTTTTTAATTTTTTCTAACCATAAATATAAGGCACTCAAATGAAAGTTGCATAAAAATAAAGGTGAAAGTTGTGAAAAATTTCTGAAATGGTTTATACTTTTGAGTGCATATATACTAAGAAATTGAAGAGTGATACATATAGGTGATATAATCTGCTTAAATACATAGCCTGAAGGGTAATGTCGCCAAGATTGTACCAAAACTGCTCTCTGCAGACTAAGTCATGAAAATGAAAGTTGGACAAGATCTCTTCCACTGATATTGCTCAGATTGCGAACAACTTGGCGTGCTGATTTCCAGTCCACTCCATCAGAACTTCTTTATGGTGAAAACATTCGTTTACCATAAATGAAAGTTGGACAAGATCTCTTCCAATGATATTGCTCGGATTGCGAACAACTTGGCGTGCTGATTTCCAGTCTACTCCAGCAGAACTTCTTTATGGTGAAAACAATCGTTTACCATGCGATTTCTTTGAAGATACCAAGTTTCAACTCCTATCAAATTTGTCTAAAAACTCAAGGCAATTATTAAAGATGTGAAACCTATTCCGTTTTCATATCACTGCAAGCAGAAATCCTTTATTTTCAAAAACCTTCAAAGTTGTTCACATGTGTCGTCCGCACCGACAGCGTTCGTCAGAGCCTGCAACCACCATATCATGGGCAATGTCAGGCTATTAAGCAATCTGATAAAGTTTACGCACTTCTCGATAAGAATAAAAATGTTGATCCTTCAGCAAACCATGTTTCTCTGACAACTGTTCTGAAACTGACATTGCACCCAATATTGGAAAAGTCAAGCTGGCAAACCTGCAGAAACGGTAGGGAAAAAAGTCAGGTTTGCAAAATTGTCTGTTGCTCCCTCAACCAGACTGGCAAGACGAGGACTTGAAATTCGGTTACCAGTACGTTATAAGTAAGATACATTTTTACTTTCTCGTATACGAAGTATACAAAGAGAAAGTATTGTAATCGTAAAAAAATCGAACTCGAGATTTTGACGAATCTCCACGTTTTAGACGTCCCTGAGTCCGAAAAACACAATTTTGGAATTATGTCTGTGTGTGTGTCTGTGAAAGCGTTGACTAGAAAACTATTAGAACTAAGGAGGTGAAAATTGGTATGTGATCTTTACACACAATTTGCAGGTTTCTATCAAATTTTGGGAAAAATCCGTCTAAGGGAAGTCCGTCTGTTCACTTTCATGTGAAAACTATAACTCAAAAACTTGAATAGCTAGATGGATAAAATTTGGTACACAGTTTTATCATCACCAATGTAGGTACGTATAAAATTTGGGCCAAATCCGTCAAAGGGTTGACTGTCCGTCTGTATAATCGCATGCTTCTGAACTCCATAACTCCTAAATACAACTACTTAGATAAATGAGATTTGGCATGTGATTTTCTAACCCTAATGGTAGATCTGTATCAATTTTCATTTCAATCGGTTAAAAAAAGGGCGTTAAAATTGCATATTGGATTTTCTTTATCTAACAAGGCTAAATTGCGTATTGGCGCTACTCGTGACCTCCGAAATCGTGCTACTACTGATACTACTACTGATGCTACTACTGATACTCGTGCTACTACTGATACTCGTGCTACTACTGACTTCCTTACGCGCGCGCCAAAAGAAACTTTGGATAGACGTGGCATGCTGGGTTAGAGAAGATTCGCAATTTTTATTCGCGCGTGGTGGAGGGAAAATGACACCTTTTTGGTAAGTATGCGAGAAAGTTTAGGGCAGACCACACCCTCTGGTTGACATAGTATCTCACTTGGAGGGGGGAAGTAGTGTGGCATATCATCGTTCAGCAGAGCAAGAACAAAAGCTACTCAACTTTATGTTTTGAATTTCAATCATTATTCTCTTTTCTTTCTGTCAGCCATTGATGTACTATAACTGCGCATGTAAATATGGCTTCCTACAAATAGTTTACTACGTGTAATAGTTATTGCGTTGTATATAAAATTTGTATTTTTATAAATCGCCTTATTATTACAAACATACAGCAAGCACCATTACAATTTAAGTAAAGCTTGTTACTTTACAAAAGGTATTGCTGAAGTAAGAAAAAAGAAGTCATAAAATTCCAATTTCTACTTTTATTAGATGAACAGTTTAGACTATTTAATGATAGTATCTTTGGGTAAAAAAACAGGTCGTTTTAAGGAAATTCTTGTAGAACTGCCAAAATACATCTCATTAAATACAGAACAGAAACAAGTTTCTTTTCCGTATCCAAAGACAGATGTTACTAAATATTAATTTATTCGCTTAGGTGAAGTTCACTTTATTCTACAAAACGCAACCGTTGTATCTTATAAATAAGCTAAACTAAATAAAAGATGTTTCGAAAATCTGTAACCAAAAAAAACATTCCATGGAGTCTTGAAGTATTTTGAAGGTACATTTTGAGTGCTTCGTG
>BGPR01023025.1:0-23949 GCA_013235015.1 Araneus ventricosus | reverse complement strand
ATTTTAGAAACAAAACTAAATCAGTTGCTTTTATTTTAGAAACAAAACTAAATTAGTTGATTTTATTTCATCTAGATATTCTTAAATTTATGTCATGGCTCAAATCACAATAATGAAGTTATGTGGCCGAAACTGGAACATGTAGTGTTCCCTTTTGGCCATCTGCATGGCCAAAACTGGCACATGCAGTAAATTTAAAGTACCAGTTTTGGCCACCACCCATTCAATCTTAAAAATAATTAATTTTGATATGAAATCAGAATAAAAAGAAAGTTTACCTCACAAACCCTAAGGGTAATCACTTTTAGAATAAACAGTTAATTCTGAGAGCCTGATGATAAAAAACTGTAAAAACTTGTTCCTTAACAGTTGTGGGTATACAATACATGATCATGCATTTAATTTTTTTACAAGTCATATGTTTGAGAAAAATGAACCAATCAGATTGAAAATAGTGAAATAAGGATTGTTTCAAGTATTGGAATGCTTCTTATTAGTTAATTTGAAATTACTGGTTAATTATTGGAAAAACAGATCCAATGTGGCCAAAACTGGAGCATCTATCCTATATGTTCTTACTCAAACTGGTCCATAAAGATATTCATGCTTTCAATGCTGGTTATTAAATGAAAGAAAAAATATTGTAACTTTTTGCTTATAATTTTAGCATGTTTCTTTACTTTCCCTACATTGTTAAAACTTTTAAAAAAATTATTTATTGTTTTAATCTATATATTTAAATTACTTATCAACTATCTTAGAATGGTGCGAGTTCCTATTAAGGAAATTTTGTTGATGCCTTAATGTGTATATGATGCCTTAAATAAAGCATAAAATGTAACTATCTTGCATCCATTTGATTTTTTTTATTGTTTATTTTACAGACTGGAACATTTCAAAAATGTTTACTTGTGAAAAATTTAGTATAACGTTAAATACACTGAAAGATTATGTAGATCATTTTTTTCTATATAGCAATGAAAAAAATTTGAAAAATTGAAAATAATTTGGGATCTCATACTATTAGTGGATTTTCTGAAAGTTTTATAGTAGAAAATTTCTGTAGATATTGTGACATAACAAAGAATATGTTCATACAAAAACCATATTGCATAGGTGATTTCAGAACACCTGAAAATTATCACTTAATTCTGGAACATAAACATGATAATGTTATTGTTGATGGTATAAAATGCAAAAGCATTTTTAATGATTTAAAGTATTTTCACATTTGCTCTCCATGCCTAGGACATGACCTTTTTGAAGGTGTTGTAGCAAACGTTTTTATTCGTTGAGCATTTTGTAAAAGTAAAAAAACATTTTACTTTCTAAGAACTCAATTCTTTTTCAGTCATCAAACAATATTTTTAACATAAAAATAAAGACTGTACTTATAATTTATTTTAGATTTCTACTACTCGAGCTGAGGCATTAAAAATGGACTTGCCTGCAACTCCCTGTATAATAGATTATGGTAAGTTATATTTTCTTTTAAAGTTTTTGAATTGTATGTAATTTTAAAAATGGAACAAGAATACATTTTGTGATATCTCTTTGTTTTACTAAATCTAGCTACACCTCTAAATACATATTGCTAAGTTTAGAGTCAGGTGAGGTAAAGTGGTCATACATCAAATAAAATGCTATAACTTTGTAATAAATATTGGTATGAATGTAATTTTTTTTTATTTTAGCTTTGAATAGTTAAGAACTACGTTTAACATTTAAAATTATATTAATTGCAACACTTTAGAGTTGGTATCTACAAGTTGGAACACACCGATTTCATCGCCAATATGGTTACCTGGGGAATCGAGCGAATTGGGGAATTGCATTAATTAGTTCCATTGGCAACCCATCGGCTAGATTGCTTACGTCATAGCAAGCGTTTCGCGTGATTTGAGTTGTTTACATACTACGGGGATTTTTAAATAACTTAAAATATTTAATTAAATGATAAAATGTATTTTAATTAGTATGAATTCAATTAGTAAAAAAATTACAAATAGAACTTGGGTTTATTTAGTGATTATATATTTTTCCGATCATATAATTGAGAGATTTTTTTTCTTTGCCTCATAATAAAAATCATTTGCATAGAATTTTTGAAGTTGTACTTGTTTTGAACGCTACTAAGGGCAAAAGCTCTACTGCTCCATTAGATTAATTAAAAGAAACTGATTGCGTACATTCACTAAGTTAGCGAAGCTACTAGGATCCCACTTTGCTGAAAGCGAAACCGCTGATGTTTTATTAAGTTAAAAAAATTTGCCCGGTGCCCACTTCAGATGCCGCAGGCATCACGAGCACAATTTTTCCTGCTTCATTAGAATAATTTAAAGTAGCAGATTCCGTACATTCAATGAACTAGGAAAGCTAGTAGTTCTGTTGAAATTCAACATTTAAAACAGGAGATAGTGCAACGACAAACGCAATGGACCTTATGCACCCTTTGGGTTGGAGAGTATAAAAAAACAGCTGTGGAGGAATAAACAAAACGATCGGCCTATAAGCGACTCAGAAATAAAAGCAGTTCTGAGTCAGCTGTTTAAGACTGACCAATGGCTGCCTCCGGCAGGTCACGTGGCGGAGGATGTGACGTCACATGAATAAGATCCATTGGTTCGAAGAAAGATGAAACGATTAACTTTTAACCGTGACCGATGCACGTTTGTTTACCATAGCATCCATCTTGCTTTGGCGACTTGGCGCGATGGCACCGTTTTAATAAGAGTGTGTTCCAACTTGTAGATTTCAACCCACTTTAGTAGGAGAAAACACCCATTTTGTTTGTTTATGTAGCAGTTTGAAGTTGGAATACCTAATTTAACTTCTCTCTTACATTTTGTTTAATTAAGTTTGCATTAAATTGACTCTGCAAAAAGCTTCATATAGATCTTAAGAATACTTCCTCATTAACAGATAAGCTGAATTAATTATAGATATTATTTTATAGTAATTTAAGTAAGATGGGGTAAAGTTGTCATAGGGATAGGCTTAACATGCATCACTGTTTTAAAAATTTCTTAAGCTTAATTTATTAGACAGGTGTTAGTTAAATATTAACTAAAGGTACATTACAGATTATAATTAAAGATTTCAAACTGGATAACCCCAGTTTTTGTACCAAAAGCATCACATAACGCATATAAGAAATCAGCCAACTGCAAAAAAGGATGTACTCAAAGGTCTATCAGTTTTTTTTCTCTCGAAACTAAATTATTGAATGATTATCTATCATAAAAGATTTTTAAAATTATTACATTTTTAATTAAATTATTTCAAGAAGTATAATATGTTTGTTTGTAATTGAATAATTATTAAAAATTTATTAGTTAATATAATGTTAAAATTACTTTGCTGATTTAAAAGCATTAGTGACTTTCTATTACTTTTGGCTTTGAAGTATGTGTATAACATTTTTGCACATATTAACGATGAAAAATCACTATTTTAACCTCTAGTTATTTTTTCAATTTATTATAAAATATTCCAAAAGTGAAGCATATTCTATCTGCCATTGAATTGTTGCTTTGATAATTTCTTGCAATGCTCAATTTCATTAGTTTTAAGAATTGAGCAAAGCAAGTTTTTCATATATATTTTTTAAATTAATTTCTGGGCGTGTTTCTTTTTCTTCCTCTTAGTATTTCAGCATTGTATTCAAGTGTTGATATTCTATCACATTTTGGGAAAAAATAGCCCAAGTCAATATACAAAGCTAATTGCAGCCTTTTAATGTTAAAATGGGAATAAAATATAGATTTTACCCATGACGAAACTTTACAATGTATTTTACTTACAGTAATACAAATTGACTTGGTCTCTTTTGACAGTACACAGACAATATGTTTGCTTGATTTCTAACTGTGTAATTTTCTGGATTCATCAACTGCTGTAGAGATAATGCATGATTTATTAAATTATTTTATTATATTTCTAGGTGTTTTGTGAGCATTAATCCGAGCCAAGGATTTAAAACAACCAAGACTAAAGGGAAGAAGGCCTCTATTGACTACAATGTTAATGCAGTACACTGTAAAATGTAATGTACAGTGATAGCAGTGGTCCTATAATTTCAAATAGAACTAATCTAAAATGCATTAAAATCTCTTTTTCAACTTTTCCCTTCAGTATAAAATGAAAAACAAAATGGTAAAGGGCATTTCAAAGAACAATGATTTTGTTTCTTAATAACCACAGAAGTTTAAAAATGGGATATTAAAAAATCTTTTGTGTGTGTGTTATTTTAATATTAAAAATAAATACTAAAATTATATTTAAAAGTTTGTACCATTAGTCAAACAGTCCATGAATTTCTTTCCAAAAAGAATGTTTTCAAACTGTTTTTTTCATATAAAATATCCTTTTACATGTAAAATAACACTTTTTAATGAATCTGAAAATGAATGTTGCCAAATTGACAGTTTCTTAAAGTTTAATAATATTTAAAATGTTTGTCCATTTTTATGGATATTTAATTCTTTAGTGTTGTAGTATAAAATTTAAGCTTTAATTTGAATTTGGGTTAAGATACTCAATTGATATCTCTTTTATTTACCCTGGAAAAAGAGTCTTTGAAAAATAGCTTTAACATAATCAGAATAAAATAAAAGCTTTTTTTAAAAAAATCTCCACCTGGTAAAGTGATTGGTGTTTAAAAAGTAACAGATATTTTAAATAAGAAAATACAATTATTTATTAAAATTTATAGTTATCACAGTTGAAAAATTGTTTCTAATTTTTTATTGAAAATTCCTATATTTTTCTGTACTTGTGCTGCTATTATTGTATTTAGACAGCAAATTGTGATGTAGTTTTACAATTTTTGTGTCTTGAATGTACATTTTTATGACTGTGTCATTGTATGTTTTAACCATCTTCTTTAACTATCACGGTATTTTGTACCCAGTGGTGGACTGGCGAGGTTACCAGCTTGCCCGATGGCAAGTGGGCCCCCTTAAACAGAAGACAATTTGGGCCCCCAGGAAATATGGGAGAGAAAAAAGAACTCTTTCTGTAAAACAAATAAATAAAATAGCCCTGTACCCAAGGTCCGCGTTTCTTATATAATATTTAAATTACGGAATTTAAAATCAAATAACTTTAAACATAGTTTCGTTATTTTAAACATAGAAAATTAAAGGGTGTTAAAAGGGATTTATTTTAAAAACACGGAAAAATGAAATATATAATTAAAAAATAAATTGAATATATAATTATTAAATATTATAGATTTAAATTAATATAATTAAATATAAAAAATTAATACATATAATTTATTAATGTTACGATTATAGATATGTGTGGGCCCTCACTGACACCTGGCAACCACTATTTTCAGACCCAGTCCGCCACTGTTTGTACCTGTGTCATTGTTTTTTAAAATTTGCATTGTTTTGTACTATTACTAATTTTGTCATATTACTATTTGTAAATAGAAAAATAAAATGTTTTTTGTTACATTTTGATTTATTTTGTTGCTAAAAATTTCTGTAGTATTTGAGCATTATATCCTGGAAAGTTTATTTAAATAAACTGAGCGCTGACACTAAAAGGGGTGACAACTTAATGGTGAAAGAAATCATTAGCTTTAAGTCAGAGTTTCTACAAAAGTTATGCCAATCTAAAGCTCTTTTAAAAATTACATATTACTATAAAATTTACTGTGAGGGAAGTCAGGGAATTTTAGCGATCTGGAAAAATCGGGGAAATTAATAGTTATTTGTTTCTTGAGTTATTATCTATAAATTAGTATCTTATATCTAACATCATTTGTAACAATAAATGGAATTAAAAAAACTTATGCTTTTATAAATGAATATAAGTTTTTGATTAGAGCAATTAATCTATGACTTGTTAAAGAATAAAGATTTGAAGTAATATTTTGGCAGTTACTCTTGTTTAAATCTTTGATAAAATATATATTGGGTACGTATTTCGTATTTATTTATTTTTCTTTTCAAATCAAATTTATAATTTTCTATTATTTGGGTACGTATAATACTATTTTTATATTTATGCTGCAACATGTTATTCTGGTACCCATGCAAAGAGCACTAATTAGTTATTGAACTGTTTTAAAGTTTTGAGCAAAGAACACAATAACTTGTACTGTTAATATAATTTAACTTGTGCTGCAAAGAGTAATTTTAATGTTTCTTAGAATTCTTAAGCAGTTTTAGAAGCAAAGTATTTTGTTAAAATTTTCAGTATTTTTTACATATAAGAAATATAATATACTGTTTTAATAGATTTTTTTCGGAAGTTCATTCCATTTTTTTAAAATTAAATTTCATAAAAACATTTGATTTTTTTCATATTAAATAATTGGTAAAAGTGTTTAATATTATATATTTTACACATACAGTGATTCTGAGAATCGAGAAATCCAGGAAACTAATATAATTAATAGCCGTAAATCAGGGAAATTTTTTTCACAGTTTCTGTAGCCACTCTGTTTCAGTAAATGTTACTGTAATATTTACTGGCTTTCAGGAAATGTTACTGTAAAATTTACTGTGTTTCAGTAAATGTTACTGTAAAGTAGACTGTGGTTAAGTATATATTAATGTAAAATTTACACTTAAAAGCGCTGTATGCTATGCAGTAGAAACCTATAATTGTAGTACAAGTTCCTGTAAAAATAGCAATACATATTACCTTAGAATTTGTGATAAAATTTACTGTAAATCGGTTAATGCTACTGTAAAATTTACAGTACACTTTCATTTTTTTCTACTGTAAAATTTTACGGTAAAAATTGAATTTTACAGTAATTTTTTTTACAGTGTTAACACGATCCTCAAATATGTAATCCAATTCTGTTACTGATTTTATTATATTATACGCGTACATACCTTTGAGAAGATAATTCGCTTCTAAATCGTATTCTTCTTGAAGCAACAAGCGAATAGACACGCAAAAACCGCAAGCGATTAAATTAACACACATGCAACGTAACGTCGACCGCGCTATCCGAGGATGACTGACTGACAACACGTCTAGAGTCAAGACGTGTTGTCTAGACTCTAGATGGTGACTGTTTGGGTCAGACGGTCTCTAGGAACAAAACAATAGTTCAAATTTATCTCATTACGATCATGTTAAGAGTAGCGATTTGTAATTAACGATTATGAAAATAGAAGCTATTGAGAAATTAGGTACTTAAAGGGTTTTGATAATAAATTATTAATTTTTTCGTATGGAACTAGAGAGCCGCAACTTTACATCAAAAGAGCCGCATGCGGCTAGCGAGCCGCTGGTTGCCTACCCCTGGACTTGAGGGATCGCACACTTTCATATGTACAGGGACAAAAGGTTTTTCCTGTGTGCCTCAAGTTCAATACACACCAATCTATTCCAGACCATCTGCTCTCATGCATGGAGCTGAAGAAGAGGAACCTCTTTGAAAGTCCTGCTCTGGTTCGTGATTTTCTGTGGGCGGAGCGGACTCTTGGACTTGGTCTAGCTGAAGACAAGAACAAGTGGAATAAGAAACATCAAGAACAACAACATGTGGTTTCATGGTAAAGGAGGAGAGTGCAGCTTCTGTTGGCACTAGACCTTGGACGCCCGAGGGAAGAAGTCTGACTTTGTCCATTGCCTTTATGCTTTAGCTGGGTATAATGGAATGGCCTTCACGCCTTGGGTGACCCTGCCAGGAGAAAAAACTCCAGACGTACATCGCCCATTCTACCCATGACGTAGCATAATATAACTTGGATGGGTGACACTCAAGTCAAATATGACACTCAAAGTTTGTTTTGATTTTTTTTCGCAAAAATGCAACGCCGTTTAACAAGCAACACCACCTATTTCAATTTTTTGAAATTTCAATGAGCAAGAGAAAACTGAATATTTCCCAACCAGTAACGAATATTTATGAAATTTTTTTCATATCTGGTGAGAACATTCGGTCTCATGTTCATATCAAATGTTAAAAATATTCAGAAATATTCGTTATTGTTTGTGAAAAATTAAGTTATATCTTCTTTGAAGTTTGAAAAATAATGAGATAAGTGGTGTTGCTTGTTAAAGGACGATGTGTTTATGCTTTGAATCTCGAAGTTTCAAACCTTTCAATCGCAATAAAATCGTAAAATCCCGCCGGAAAATGAAGGAAAAATATCAAAACTTTATACACGAGCTTTAAAATCAATCAACAATCTAAAAATCAAACCAAAGCAAAACACCGCATTGTTTAACCGTTTAGATAAAAGTAAATGTTTGCCTCAACTTAAACAACGCATTATCTAGACGAAACAAAAAGTGGAAAAGGCGCCATTGCTGCATTCTTTTCCCATCAATGCAAATCAACTGGGAAAAACGACAAAGAAAAGAACTGTGGCTGGCCTTTATGAGATCCCGAAGATATGAAGCACATCAGTTGAAGTGAGCATAAACAACGATCTTTGGGCGAATTCTCATTTGCATAATTTAAAACACTCCACAAATCAGCAGATGAAAAAAAGGCACAGTTATGCGTCGGTTTTGTGTCAAAAGGGGGGGGGGAAGCAGTCTTGTGGAATGTCGCATTTGACTGCGGATTAAATGACATTCAAAATTTAAAAGCGTATAAACTTCAGAAAGGAAAACAATGAAAGTTGTAACATATCAAATGTTTTGTCATATTAAAAGCAGCTAAAAAAACAAAATAAGCGCCGTCTTTGAATTCGGTATTGATTAAAAACTGGGTGGTATTTTGCGGCCATATTTGCTTTCTTTCTTTTAGATTCTTTTGATTGAAGATGGCGCAATGAATCTTTTATTTCCCTGAATAAATTTCTATGCTGAATAATGCCGAGTCACGCATTATTGTTTCGAAATATTTTAGAGTAGTATCATTTCCTTACCATTGTCTGATATCTTTTCGTTCAATAGCATCACTGAAGGAATTGAAGTTTCTGTTCTATAAATAATCCTGGCGGCTTATTCCCTTAAATTTCAAAGGCAGAATATATGGAATGGTAAATCTTGAAAATTAAAATTCAAGTGGAGTTGGTGGTCTCGGCAACAATGAGAATTTTTAACCTTTTGCCTCAAGCAAAGTAGAAATCACGTGTCAATTATTCTATATACAGTGTGACGAGGACGCTATTACAATGTTGGATATTCTTAGCAGTCTCTTTGTTGCAAAAGTATTTAGACTTATTCACAAACGTTGCACATGAACAACGACTAGAAATGGAAACCATTTTTATAGAGAAAAAGAAGAAAAATTTGGTTTATAGGGGCGGTTTACAGGCAGTTTGTTTTCTTGAGACTGGAAAGAAGAGAAAAGTTTCAAGAATTCTTTAACAATAGTATTTAAAAAAAATCTCGGGAAGAATATTTATACATATTTTCAGAAAAAGCAAACTAACTTCTAAAAGTAAATCATGAGAGGCTAGAGGGTTAAAGAGTTTAGTTTAGTTACATTAACGCCCCGTTTACAAGCAACACGATGGGTATTTCGGGACAGACCTAATAATTTTGAGCCGGAGCGAGTTTCGAATCCGGAACTCTCCGGCTCCGATACCGGGACCCTGCCACTAGGCTACCGTGGGCGGTTAACGAGAGAAATATTTTTCTTTAAAAGCACTTGAAATAACATGAATAAACTCGACATATTTAAACTTAAAAAATAACTAGTCCCTGAGAGAGTAGTAGGGTGAGAGACCCGTCCATTGTAAGAGATACATGGATAAATTTCTCAGATTGAACAAAATTCCAATTTAAAAATTTCTATGTCATTTATCATTCGGATATAAAGTCCCAAATATTTTCCAATGCTCCTTTTAAAATACTATTTCTATTTTTTAGATAGTTTACAAAGAATAGGTAAGTTTCGAACAGATTGCATTTAATGCTATTTTATAAAAATTTAGTTCCGAGTTTGGTTGGACTTATGGAGCAAAAGCCAGACTATCTGTAACAAACATACGGTAAGAAATATTGTCAAATTTAGAAGTTCATTTAAAACGTTAAAATGCCGTATTGCGTTGAGGATACAAATTCAATAAAATAAATTGTAAATGAGAATTTAAGTTTTCAAAATATAATTGATTATAATTTTTCAAAGAAAATATCTCAACTATTTTGTAGAATATTTCTGACAGTAATATTAAAATAGCGGTAAATTATGTACAGTGATTATAACGGTAACTTCAATCTGTAATACTGCGCTACAGATTTAATTTTCTTTTTTATACTTTTTCGACGACTTTTTTTATATTTATGGAATGAAGTTTACATAATTTACCGCTATTTTAATAATACAGTTAGAAATATAGTATAGAATATTAGTTATATATAGTTAGAATTTTTTATATAATGTTATCAGAATCAAGGGTACACGGTTTTACCCCACTACCCGGTTTTCCACCACTCTCACTCTCTTTTTGCCAAATTGTAATATTTATCACCAAGTTATTTTGAGTCCCATCTTTTTAGTTCTAACGGAATTAGTTGGAAAAAATATTTTAATTTGATGCCCATTTAATGTTGAAATTTTCTCGATGATTTTTTTAAATAACTAATTTAAGGATTGAATTTTTCTCTGTGATTTTTTGGTGACATCTTCTTCAAAATATTTCGATACGCCGTCTAAAAATAAGGGAAGTAAAAGAACTAGAGATGTTTTGCTAATTAAGCAGATTGCGAACCATTTTATCCATATAACCCCAAATTTGTCGCACCTTAAGAATTGTGCTAAACTTTTGAACACCAGTGTATATCCTCGAGAGTGAAATTATGATGTCCTGTGTCCCTGCAAACAATGCTGTCTTCACAATGAATAACATTTGCTATGCTTTTAAAAAAATGCGATGAATAGAAAATCTTATTTTTTTATTTGGGGGAGGGGGGTGGAGGGAGCGAAGGTTACTGGTCATAAAACTACTAGTTAAAATAACGGTAACTTATGTAAACATCATTCCATGATTGTGACGTACAAAAAAAGAAAATTAAATCTGTAATGCTGCGCTAGAGGTTTATACTCTGTAAATAGAAATATCAAATCACTTTCAATTTCTGATAGAATAATAATACCCCCAAAACGTCAGTGTACTCGAAAGTTTCAAAAATGAAAAGTATATGTTTATATTAAATGGAATGTTTCATTTCGTAACACTTTTTATTGTTTTATGGTCAATTGAATATTTATTTTTGTAAACAATTTTCGTTCCATTCAGTTACTCTAGAATCTATTCTGAGTAAGTTATTGTAGATTTTGAACGGTTTTAATGGGTAACACTTAAGCTTTAATAAACTGGGAATGCTAGTAAATGCTTAAATTCAGATTAAAGGTAAATCGCTATTAAGCGTACTCCCAATTTCCGCAGGAACTCCAAAATTCATGTGGCAAATTCGATAAATGCATTAAAGGAGACCTCAACTCCGAATCTTCAACTTTGATCTTAAAATGAACCTACTACAATTCCGATTAACATTAGTTTTTGTTTTCTTCACTAGAGAAGTTCTCGAACTTCTGATAAGATTCAAATTATACAGGTGGGCTGTTACAGTTTAAAATTTAATTGATGACTCTTAAATTTTGATTTTGATAAAATTATTTGAATTGGAGTAATTATTATTGTTTAAGCTTCCAGCGGTCGCGCCTGGGCAAATTTTACGACAAACCGGATTTTTCATACCCTGTTCTCTCATTCGGAGTCAAAATTGTCTGAAGGTCATTGCTATTTCTTCCTTCTTCAGTATTAAATGGATTTATCCGAGTGGTTCAAGGTGATTTCATACTGTTTTATGCTTCTGTCGTGTAATTTGGTAATTTTTTTCACGTATTAACATTTCAGTTTGTTAAGTATGTATCCAGTGCGAATAAAGTCGATTTAATATTTCATTTTGCATTGTCAAAAATATATAATATGTAATAAGCCTGCCGATAATCCACCAAGCCGAAGAATTTTCTTGATACACATAAACATGTACAATAAATAAATAAATAAATAAAATCTTAAAAATAATCTTTTAAATTGAATAATTACATCCTTATTGCGCTTAATCAAGTCTCTGAAATCTTGAGAATATTTTATCCATGGCAGTTTAAGAAATATACACAAACATGAGTCATCTGCTTTCAAACTGAACTTAAAAGATGGAAAAAGCTGGCTGAAACGCTTAGAGGGTTAAATCTCCTATGCTGTTCGTGCACTTCAAAGTTCCCTAAACAAGGCATTTGAAGATTTATATTGTGACACGCATCAACTCGTGCGATTCTAGAAGTTTTGAACCTGTTCTTTCAATTTGCTCATGCACCACACTTTCGCTTTATTTTTAATTAATAATTAAATTCTAATTAAGATTTCGAAAAAAAGAAAAGAAATTCTTTAAATTGAGCATTCCTACTCTCCAAAGTATAATATCCTCTCAGAATGTATCAGCTCTAAGTCTAATTGTCTGCTTTAGAGAACAGCAATTCACAGACACAAGATAGATACCTGTTGTTTGGTTTCAAATATGTCTTCTCGCTTTACGAAAGAAGTCCTAACATTAGTTAATACGGCCTTATTTTGAGTAGAAATTAGCAGCCAATATTTTATCCGCACCCCAAAACCCAGTACTGATTTACCTTGATTTTACGTTTCTTCTTTACGAATTCTTTTCTTATTATTCTTTTATGAGTTTCGATACTCATAATTTATGATAGTGGTTTTTTGATATATAGAGTGCATCAAAAAATTTATTCTCATCCGACAAAGAAAACCTTGTCTGAATATTTACATTTATTAAGGCACTAGAAAATCACCCGTCATGGTATGACGGGTGCAAATTGCCTCTTCATTCGAGAGATTTCCCTTCAAATTTGACGTGTTTAAATAGATGTATATGCGAGAGAAATGTTTAACATTGATTGAAAACAAATAAAATAAACATATATTTTGTGACAGGAAATATTTGTTTCATTTACATATTATTTACATATTTCTTTATTCAAAGAACCTCTTGGTAAACAACATTCAGTGCGAAGTATTTTTCGTTGTTTAACAATTTTCCTTGTACTTCAGATGTCTTTGTGTAAATTTTAACGTTGCCAAAAAATATTATCAAATTATATCATCACGATTGCACTAAATAATTTGATGCATCGTGGCGTCCAAACTATATCACGTGCATGATATACCACTGACGTAATTTACTACTTTCTATTGAAAAACGGAAATTAATTTAAAATATATGATTAATATAATTTAAAATGTCTCGGGAACTGTTGATCAATGCGAGATAAATTTGATATCAATGGATAGCAAATTTTATTTCACTATTTTAGAGCTATTAAATTTGAAATTAAAACGAAAATTACTCTTTTAAATTTAAAATTACTGAAATTTAGGTTTTCTAACAATGAAATAATGCGAGTTTTATTGTTGGTGACGTCAGAGCGTTACCCAGAGTTCTGGGCTAATATATTAGTAATATTGAGAGAAATATAAGTTATCTTTGGACTCTTAAGAAATACTTAGTGGTGGCCATTAGTTTCATGACATTTATAAGTTTGGTGAAATACTTCTTGGGTAATTTTGGCCATTGCATCTCAATCCGTTTCATAATATTTTCTAAGATTTGGCAATGTAGTTTAGTATTCTTCGGAATATAGTATTGTTTTCGGCACCCCATAGATTTTCATAGATAAAAGCCTGCAAGTGTTAACTCGGAGAAAATGTGGGTTCAAATAACTATTTGTCTTTTTCTAAAATGTGAATATATATTAAGTTTCTGCACATGCGATTATAAAACAGATTTATTGTTTTCCAACTCTGATGTCGAAGCAGCGTCAGGATTTTGATTGTTAAATGCAATGTAAAAATTATTAATACTGATTTATTTGCAATTATTTCTGGATTTCTATTAGCACAAAGGATATTTTTTAACAGCTAAGCATTTGAAATCTTTATTATTTTCCACAAAATCACTATTGCTAGAAAACTAATATGAATAAAAACATCCGTTCCCCAGGAATTCATTTATCATGATTTGAAAACAGTTTCATTTTGGATGACTGTTTTCTTGCTAATGGCTGTTTTTTTAAGAAATACTCAGTGGAGGCCATTAGCTTCAGGACACTTACCAGTGTGTCGAAACACTGTTCGGATAAATTTGGTGCCCATGGAGATATTATTGATTGTTAAAAATATATTCATCAATATCTTAGGTTCATTAATTAGCTTAAGCAGCAATGAAGTTTATAAACAGCAACAATTATTCCATGTAGTAAAATAGATGTTTACAAAACACTTCGTAAATGATCATCAGTTTCTTGTCATGATCGATTGTCTATAAATTTCGAGAGGATATGATATTCAATGGGCACGTGTGATTCACATTTTATTCATCTAATGTTTATATAGAAGGAAGTTTCTTTATTAATCTAATATTTACTTAGCAGGAAATTTCCTTCTATTTGATTATTTATCATGTTTGCGAAATTTTCTGAACTCTTAATAGGACATAGATAGACATTCAACAAAACTGGACAATAAAAGATTATTTTTTCGATGAAATTTCTATTTTAGGAAAGACATTGCTTGTTATTATGACATATCTTGAGGACATTAAAAGCTCCTAAAAATAAAATGCAAAATTTCATGAAACATGTGAATTATTTTAAACTTATTTCAAGCGAAGTCTTGTCTGAAATTGATGGTAAAAATCAATAAAATATGTCCTAAAATGCTTCCTTGTTAAATCTTCTTAATGTGCATATTTTACGAGCAGTCAAGTGAGAAATACAAATAATTCTGCACATGCTTCGAAAAACATGTATGTTCAATTACGCATTAAAAGTGTCACTGAATGACTAATATCAAGCAAGCTATTACCGCCCTCTTTTAAGCGACATCCAAATCACATAAGCATTTTTCCAGAATTGATCTCTCCCTTTTTCATTATTTCAACAACTGGAAAGTGTTTCATCGGACGAAAGAAAACCGTTTCAAATCAAGAGTCTGTAAATAAATAGTTTGATGAAAACGAACGATGAATTCCGAAACGCATTTATGCCATCCATAAAAAAGTTAAAACTAAGTAGAGATCCAGAGAAGCACTGCGAGAAAAATATCTTTTTTCACTTACTTTCCCCGATGTTCGCAAGTGCTCATATTTTATTAGTTGCGTATCTGTCGTTACTGTTCCTCCTACTGAAATTTGCATCTCTCATATATTCTCATTCTCATCTGCATGTATCTATGGATAAAGCTTTCCTAATACCACGTGCATCGATCAATAACTTCACTTCGTTCTCAACTGTGCCACGATTGGCTGCCTATGCAAATTGCAAAATTTTACCCCTCTTTCCTCCCCTTAAAAAAGAGAATAATAAAGAAAAAGAAATATGAAGTTCAAAGTTACACGATATATCTCAAACAAATGAGAAATTCCACTTTTCCGTGCTAAGGGAGAAACTTCTTATTTATTTTTCTCGAGTTCCATATTTTTTTTACTGTGTGGATCTGTGCTAAGCCTTTTTTTCTCCGTTCGAACTTTTTCAGCTTCTTCTTCAGTCTATTCGTGACCGTATCCGAAAGCACGAAACAAAAGACTCGGTTCGAAATCGAAAAGCGAAACTGGCGTAATTGTTGAATAAAATGGAAATTTTTGCTGGAATGTTATTTTTTTGTTTCTGTTATATTTAATATTTTATTCTATTTTATATCTAGTTTTATTCTTTCTTGGTTCCTATTCTCGTTTGCTGTTTTCTTTTATACATCGTTTGCTCTTTAAAATTTATAAGAAGACAACTGACATGAGTTTGGGAAGAGAGAGAGAGGAAATAAAAAGCAAAACTTTAAAAAAGAGAAATACAAGAGAAGTAAATGAAAACGATTTTATAGCAAATTGCGAGCGCTCTCTTCTATCGAGTTCTTAGAAATCTAGAACAGGCGTTCTATTTCTAGGAATTTAAGCGAGAATTTAAATGCATTTGATGCAAGAAAAGACATCTATATGCACATTAGTTTATCTTAGAAAAGATCTCAAACATTCATCGAATTGTTAGATTCCTATTGTAAGAAAGACAAATGTTAAAAAATGTGGAAGTGTATTTCTTTCCTTTTATTGGACACTGTGGACTGTATAAATTGTGAGATTTGTATATTTAGCTCAATTTTTATAAACAGTACATTATACCAAAAGATAAACTGATTTTCTAAAAAGCTTTTAAAGCATAAAACACATTTACTAGCAGTTCTCTGAACAGTAGACCTCGTGTCTCTCTCCCCCCCCCCAAACAAAAAACTTTGAATGTTCAGTTCGTCTGTCTGAACTGTGATTTTGTTAAAATAATAATGGTATTGTGTGATATTGTCAAACAAATGCAAATCAAGGCATTTTGTAGCAAACAGAGTTTCAATAGAATATCTTCTAAGAACAGATTTTAGAAAGGTTTTGGGAAATTTTCAGTTATATTCATGGAAAACATATTTATTAAAACTATTACGAGTTCTGTGAACAGTAGATCTTGCTTTCTACCCTCCTCCCCAAAAAATCTATGATCTGTTTTCCATCGCAGTACATAAAATTTTAGCCATTTCTTTTCTTCGAATGCAAATTATTTATGTAAATCTCTGCTTTTATCAGTATTCACAAAATTGCGATTCACGAAAATTCACTATACATTGAAAAAAAATGTTCAAAAGAGTTGAACGGAAAAAGCAAAGATATTTTTTTATGATTATTTTTTTAAATAATAAATTGCGCTGCCATCGTTTCAAAAAAACTTTTATTATATTCCATCCCTTAAATCCTCGAAAATAAAGTCTCTTTTTTAAATTACATTGATTAAAACTTATGCGTATGTAATAATTTGTGAGATTATTTACATTACCTCACAAATAACGTTTCAACAGAATCTGCTAATTAATAACACAGACCATCGGTTCGGCCTTCAACAGTTCTATTCGTCCATTAACAGTTGCAGCATAACCAGATTTTCAATCCATTAAATTAAACCTGCCAACTAAAGTTGAAAATTAAAATGTTACTCGAATCCCTAATTGTCCCTCCCATTTAGCAGACCCAGCAACAACTGACTGCCGCGAGTCCCCAATCCCCCGGACAGGAAGCTTACAATAGGAACGGCTTAGATAAACATCCCCATTAACCGGATGAATCCAATTGAAAGTCCCTAAATGGACCCTTATCGGCTGGTTTGTATATTCGCGCTCGCAAACAGCGGAGGTTATGACGGTCCACAACGAGGACTGTTCTGGAAATGCATTGCAAATTTACTAATGCGCTGCTCCGGACAACTTATTATGAATTTAGGTATTTGCGACTGGATGCTGCGGCTGCTTGCCGCCGATGCTGTCTTGTTGCATTGTGCATTAAATAAATTAAGGTTGCGAAACTTTGGTTTTCTGTCTCAAAAGCAATATTGTTTCCTCTCAAGATTTAAATGAATCACTTTTGAAATAATTATTTTTTCTCATTAAGATTTTTATAATTTAGATAGTATATCATGCATATGATTAGAAGGTACAAAAGAAACGTTTTAGATGGTGAATGAGTTTAAATATAAATTTAGAACTGAAAGATAGCCAAAGATTTTAAAAATAGATAATTCATTAACTAAAATGACATTACATTTATTTAACGAAATTGAGGATAGCGACACATATAGATAAGCGAATAATAATGTTTACAACTCTGATGTCATAGTTTGTTGTTCCGTTGCCACGCACTCTTTTATTACTAAAATAAGTTTTAAAAATAAATTGGAGCCGTACATGATATTGAACAACATTATTCGATAATATAAATTATTATAGGTACAATATTGCGCAATATTACGAATATTGTACACTATTGATATGGTACTGGCGTAACGGGCAGCATTTATGCTGTACGTGTTGTGTTATGTGTTATGTGTTTTTTCTTTTTTTAACGAATAGTCTCGTATAAATGTTGTACCACTGCATCTTCCACTGTTTTCAAGTAATTCAAACATAATGCTTAGTTCTACCGCCCATGGAGTTACTGCTCTAGTCATCAATAACAATCAATCTAAGGCCACAAGGGGCCCTAGATTTTAAGGTATACTATTCGAGGCCTGTGGTTATAGGTTCCAACATCTCTGCAGAATCGCAGGAAATACTTGGGGCATCGACAATAACATCAGAAGGCAATTGCATAAAACAGTCATAGAAAGAACACTATGCTTTGGAGCAGCTGCCTGGGGACATAATATGGCATCCTGACTAAAAAAAGGCTGGACTAAATTCAACGTCTGCTTCTTCTTTATATTACTGGTGCATACAGGACAGCCCCGACCGCTGCTCTCCAAGTGGTCACCGGTCTTCAACCCCTCCACCTACAAATCCAACAAGAAGCAACTTATGTCCAAGTTGCTCGAGCAAGATCTTCATCCAACTTTTTCACCGTTATATTCAGCCCAACAGATTACGAAAGCAAAAGCAGTGGAATTCATATTCACCCCCATAATTTTCTTCTCCACAATCAAATTTCATTTGCAGAAAATCACAGAGTCTCAGGAGCCAAGGCTATATATACTGATGGATCTAAAACGGACGAAGGCACTGGTAGCGCATATTGCATTCTCGAAAACTATGGAATAATAGCCTCATGGCATGGTAAACTTGATCACATCAATTCGGTTTTCCTAGCTGAAATACTTGCAATTAAAATGGCAATTGAAGCAGCTTCTTCCCTTCGTAGACCAATCAAAATTTGGACACACAGTTTGTCAAATTTGATGGCCATACTGAATCCTAAATCTCACCATAGTATGGTCGGAGAGATTCAAACTCTTTTGTTCTCCCATAAACACATTCACCTGAGATGGTTATTTAGGCAATGAATGAGCAGACCA
Source organism: Araneus ventricosus (assembly GCA_013235015.1). NCBI lineage: Eukaryota > Metazoa > Arthropoda > Arachnida > Araneae > Araneidae > Araneus > Araneus ventricosus. Next base: position 5,123 of record BGPR01023025.1, on the reverse strand, counting down.
ATTAGCCAAAGAAGCCATCACAAAAAGCGGCCCTTTCTTTCTCCCTAAGCCACTTTTCTACCTGAAATCTGAGATAAGGTCAGCTGCTTTAAGCATCTGGCAAGACAATTGGGATAACGGAGAAACGACCGCAGTACACACGATACAGTGCTTATGGTCTCAAACAAGCCAGTAGGATGGAACAGAGAAGAGCTAATGTTCGCTACAGGACACGATCCCTTCCCTTCATACCTTCATCGCTTCAATCTTCGAACACATGAAAACTGTTCGTGCGGAGAAAAAGGAGATCCAATCAATATGCCACAAAAGGTCGGTTTACCCTAACCTGTCATTTCCAAACTCCTACAGTGTCACTTAAAATACAGTGCTTGAAAAACATTCTCACGAATAACTTGTCAAGAACCCGAATTAGATTCCTAACGCGCTTCATATGTGATGAGAACAATCTCATTGAGCACAAATGCACCCAGACTGACACACACTTCCGGCAACTTATGACTCTTCTCTTTTTTTCTCTACGTTTTTTTAATTTCTTTCCGTATTGCTTTGCTCTCCATGTTGTTCTTATGTTTGTTTTTTGTCCAGTGTATATTTCTTTTTTCATTATTATTTGTTTTTGCCCCTGTTATATGTTTTTGTCCTTTCTAAAAAAATAAGATTCACCTCCATCCATCCAAACCGGAAAGGAGCCAAATGGCTTTACACACGGGGATGAAGGTGGTGCAATGTAATGTAATGTGGTTATAGGTTCGAAACCCGATTCCATCAAACATCCGCAATGTATATGTGTCTGGTGTCTGCAAATCTGAAGTTGAGGATGAAATGTCCTCCCATTAGAGTGACGTTGAAGTATAGAGAAAGAGTGTTTGCACTGGTGCCATTTTTGTTGATCATGATTCAAAAGGATGAATGGTGTCAAAAAATAATCATGTTTCAACTTGAACATGGGACGTTATTTAAACCGAACTCATCTCAACTAGATCACGTGATGGATGATTCATTGTAAAGTAGCATTAACGTCCTGCTTTGAAGGTACATGAAGGATAATTTTGGGGAGGACCTCGTAATTCTGAATCGTGGCCATATTATGAAGTACACCCCACTTCATATTTTTAAACAAGCATACTTGAGGAAAATTCACACCAATAGGTTTAACTTGAACCAGACTCTCGTGCCCAACATATATTTGTTGGAATCGGGTCTCCAACCCGCAACCCTCCGGTCTCTTTTTGATGACAGCAAACAGACCAGAGCAGCTCCATGTAGTGACAGAATAGTGCAGGTGATCAGAATTATCTGTCGGGTTATGAGAGGAAAGATAGGCTGCTACCTCATTGGAAGATGAATCCTAATCGCCCTGTCGTATAGCAGTTTTATCAATGGACCTTATGCACCCTTTGGGTTCGAGAGTATAGAAAAACAGCTGTGGAGGAATAAACAAAACGATCGGCCTATAAGCGACTCAGAAATTAAAGCAGTTCTGAGTCAGCTGTTTAAGACTGACCAATGGCTGCCTCCGGCAGGTCACGTGTTGGAGGATGTGACGTCACATGCATAAGGTCCATTCCGTTCATGACAAAGATAAATGCTGGTAGAGCAATTATACAGACCGCAATGAAAAAGTTCTGTTTCATATTTTGAATTCGTATGTGCTAGTAATATATTTTTAAAGGTACATAACAAAGATCCAGCCAGTAGGAACAAATTTTTCGGCAAATCGCTTTCCAATTTTTCTAGGCGGAATAATCTACGTATGTATGCTATTTTTTCGAAATATAAACACATAATTCTGAACAGTTATTGTCCTATATCTTGCGTTTAACATGTTTTATTCCGCACAAAACAGCGTCATTAACAGAAAACACACAACAAACGACTGTTTTAAAATTCAAATTGCGCGAAAGCAATCCATTATTCCCAAAAATATGCACAAAATTTGAATACGTAGATGATCTCTAATAACTATTTCCCAAGGATCCAACATTTTTCATGGAAGATTTCTAAACAGCTTCCACAAACCGACTCCATGATGCTATATAACTATTTCGTAATAATCGTCCAGATTCATAACCGGTATTCAATGAAAGAGATTTAACCCAGCCAGAGCGGAAAGACTGAAGAATCGTTAAATCTTGGCGAGACGATTTCGCGCAAAGCAAATGATCCAGCACCAATACATCTAAACTCCGTCTCTAGGGGAATAGAAAAACATTACAATCAGTGCCAGGGTCTGCGTTGATAGCGTCCGCTTTCACCAAAGGTTTAAGGGACGGCAAAATAAATTGGTTCCCAAATAACGCGACTTCTACTGAGAATGAATCAGCGTCATTAGCATTACTACTTCGGGAAAATTCGAGAACTTTTCCCTCCGAATTCCATAACCATTAATTTGCCAGCGAGCGGGCCCTTTATATGCTCATTAAATTATCGGTAGCTTAATGGGCCGAAACGCAGCCATTATTTGGGGTAAACAAATTATTTTGGGACCCCGCATTTCGAAAAGTTGAAACGACCGCGGGATTCGAGAGTTTGCCTCGAACTCGGGTTTAGAACGCTTTCAAGAGGGAGGAGGGCAGAACGACGAAAAAAATTCCCGTCTTACTGAAGATTTCTGGTCTTAATTCAAAAGAATGAGGTTGGAAGCGAATGGGAAGATTGATATTCATATTCTGGCTTCTCTACATTGTTTTTCATTTATACTTTAAAGTTCGGAATACTTTTCAGTTTAATTTGCTTTAATTGAAACTTTCTCGTTTCTTCCTACCATAAATTTCTCTTTCAGGTTCTTCTAAAGAAAATGCTTACAGTTATAATTGCTTCACCGACAAATAAATAATGGTATGCAAACCTTAAGATGGGATTTCTGTGGAGTCAGTTAGTTAAAGGAAATGAAAAATGAAAACCTTAAAACCGCCTGATGCGATAAAATTTATACTAATGTATAATCCTGTCTTCTGAATCCGAGAATAGTTGTTTTAAGTTGCTTTGAGAGACCAAGATGTAATGTAAAACCTACCGATTTTATATTACACCATGTTAACATCCCAATATGAATTTTATGGGTATTTCATTTGCCTGCGAAATCGCTCACTATTTACAATTTTAAAAGACATAGAGAAAGAGATGACTCAGAGGCAAACACACCAAACGAAATTTGTCATTTATCAACCACTATCAAAAATAACAAAGAAAAATCGTTTTCTCAATTCTATATTTCCTGTCTGAGAAGTATATATGCATATAATTAAATTCAACAAATTTAACCGCTTAACTTAACAGCCCGAGAATATTCATCATCGAATTATCGAAATTTTAGTCTTATAAACTAAAATTGTATCATTAATTAGCTTTATAATTTGACACAAAAAATATGTAGGATCCATAAATATCTTAAGTATCCTATGCCTTCTTAGATGAATGTAAACGACAGCCCCTTTCCAAAACAGGAGGGGTCATCTTATTAGATAGCAAAGAAAACTATTCAGTTAAGTGGTTAAATAAGAAAGATAAATTAACATTCATTTAAAATTTTCGATATACTATATTCTCTAATACAATATTGTTACAAAGATGTAATCTCTCTTTCCTGCCTCTCTAGTCTTATAGTAGGGGAGAGAGTTTTACAGGGTTAAGCTTGGAGTGACGGGCAGCTGCCATGCCTGAACCCCTGACCTTGGCGACAAATTTGGCGACTTTGGCCAAAAATCGACGATACCCGAAAATGCTATTAATTTCTCGATATTTCCATTAGGGGCCGAGATCAAGGTTTCTCCTGAAAATTCTATGTGGCGTCGACGTCATGGCCTATCGGGGAGAGTATAAAAAAGACTATGCGTGGATCACAGGGTGTGTGTTGATCGACTGGAACGACTTTAGAGTTTCGTCTGCAGTGCGAGCTGGAAAGCCGGTGAGCTGAGCGACACTGAAAGTGCTGTTACTGTCATTATTACTGGCGTTTCGCTTCTTTGGAGGGGAGGTAAGGTTCTGAAATCGTTTAGGTGATCAGCGGGGTATGGAGTCCATTCATCCTTGCCCAATTCCGTGAGCTTAAAGAGAAGGTTATAGGAGGGGTGGTGTGGAAAATGACCACCCATGTTGGAAGAGTCCAATTCATGTCGCATCCTTCCAAAAAGTCCCGGTTTTAAAGGGCCTAGAGGAAAAAAGTCAACTCGGGATTAAAGTGTTAAAGCAACGTTATCTGATTCATTGAGTATTTATATTTTGGTTTGTCTTGTCCGCGAAAGTTTTAAAAATTAAAGAGTTTTTTCCTAATATAAATTCCTATTAGGTTACTCTAACACCGCTCCTTTTTAATGTTATGCACATTAAAATACTTATTGAAGTCGATTATAAATAAGAGAAGCGTCCATTTTTCCCGAAAGAGTCCGCTTGGCAAACACACGATGCAACCATAATTTGAAAGAGTTCTAGATGCTTATTTTTTAAACCCGCAAGTTCGTAGACTTCACCAACCATGTAACTACATACTATGTTGTCACATAATATGGAAAGAATTGATATTTTTGACAAAAGTGGCGCCGGGTAAAAATTAATAATGCAATCAGGTACAAGGAACAGCTTTAATGGCACAGCAGGAAATTAAATTATTTCGCCCAAAAAGCTGTCCCATCTATTCCATTAAAAGTGCTCTCCGTTGTTTCTTTTCTTTGAGTTAATTTTAGAACATCAATGGTATTAGGTTATTTTAAGACTTACATTTTTGCTAATTATTTTTGGAAAACTTAGTTTCTAGTTTGTTCTTCACTGAGTGAAAGGTTAGATAAATTTAGAAAGGACATTGGAAAAGTTGCCCATAGTTACAGAATCGGGAACCAAACAACATTTTATGAATTTTGGGTTTCTTCATGCAAATTGTAACGAAGACAGCGTAGTTTGTCTGCAAAATTGAACTAACTACAATCCGTTGCACAAGAGACAACTAATAGCACAATAATTAGCCTTGAATAAATACAACCTATAAGATTGAGACAAAACAACGGAATCTCAAAATGTGTATTTTGGAGTTGGTTGTCTATTATAAAATTGTGTCCAGGTCATCACATCTGAAAGAACTGGAATGAAGAATTTGTTTCAAAAAGAACATAGTCTGAAATGGAAGGTTT
>BGPR01023024.1:0-24691 GCA_013235015.1 Araneus ventricosus | reverse complement strand
CCTCTCCAGTATCTCGAGGCACAAGGCGAGCACCTCTAGCACCTGTGCGGAAACCGCCACTGCATTCGGGACACATTCCAGCAACAAGTCATCGGGTATGGTGGTTGCGTAGAATGGCCTCCACGTTCACCTGACCTGAACCCATTGGACTTTTTTCTGTGGTGATACATCAAACAGCGAGTGTATGCGATCCTTCCACCAAAGTTGCAGGAACTTCGAAACCGTATTGCGGATGCTTGCGCCAGCGTGTCACCTGCCATATTGTACAATGTGCAGAGGGAAGTACAATCCCGTGTCCAGATGTGTATTGTTGCTGAAGGATACCATTTTGGGCATGACAGATATATGAGCCTCATTTCCGGCAAGTGCAGGTTTGTTCAACGCGATCAAACAAATGTGAGTTTTTTGCTTTTCATTTGTGTCATTTTTGTGCGCAACGTGTTTTTTAGTAATAAATCGATGATGCTGAACAACTTTGTAATTGACTTTTTTCCTGTATTTCGTACCGTTTCTGAGATAAGAACGCTAACTCCGAATTTTGCCGCCAGGTGGCGCTGTAAGCGGTTTCCTTGCGTAGCGCATGACAACTTTACTATACCTAGACCCCACTTTTATGACTTGCCGTTCAGAAATTATTGGGGTGACAACGGACTTTAGCGGGTACACTGCATATATATAGAGAGAAATTTTCGGATAAAGTACATTCTTCGTTGGAAATATTCTTAAAATTCGCTTTATCAGAAATGACGAAATAAGACTTGTTTAAATACCTATTTTGTACTCCCACTCTCACCCTTTAGAGCGGTCAATTTTCCTTGGAACGGTGGGTGACAGCTTCTTCTTGATTACGGGACACCTCGCCCCTGGTCCTGCTTGAATTGGATGGCTATGAGTTTTAGTACCTAAGACACTTTTACTCAGAATGAGTGCTAAGAGATTTAGAGGAACATAGACTTCACCAATGGTAAATCAGATGGGAAACGTGTTAAAACCTGTCAGGCAAATGAGGGGAATGGGCTGGAAAATGGAACGCAAAAGCAACGGTGGGAGAATAAGAGTATGATGCAACGGGGCAAGGTAGCAGACGAGTCCATTGTCAGGGGTGGGTGACAGCTATAGAAAGGTTTCGGTTTATTATATGATAGCCGCCTTGGGGTCGTTCAAATATTACGTAAGCATGTTTTTGGTATTTTTTTACCCCCCCCCTTTGTCAGCAAAAATAAGAAAATCGCAAACCCCCCTCTTATAAAAAAAAAAAAAAACGGAACCCCCCCCCCGTTCTTTTCTTTACGTATAACAGTAATAATCTAATTTTAAAAATTTTAGGACTTAATTCAAATAAAAAACTCTAACTAGGCTTAAAATGAAAAAATATATATAAGTTTAATTTCCTTACGATTTCAAGTTTAAGCTTACAAAAATCAAGTTTATTTTTCTTTTGCCAAATTTAACTTTTTTTCAAATTTAATTTTTTTAAATTAAATTATTTGTGCAAGTTACAAGAGATTTTCGAAAATAAAGTGATTTTAATGTCTTACGTAAGCATCACTCATACTCCCCCTCCCCCCTTGTCAGCAAAAATAAGCAAATCGCAAACCCCCTCCCCCACCTTGGGTGCTTACGTAATATTTGAACGGCCCCCTTCGGCGACTACATTGTTCAACGGGAATATAAATTCAATTGTATCTCTTATGCGTAATTTGATATTCATGAATTTTCATGAATATTAAAATTGCTTTTTTTGTGATACGTGTACGTACTATACGAATACGTGTTTGCCATTTCAGCCCACAATACAAAAGCGGCTAGAATATTTTCCCTAATGTCAACTCAATGGTCAGAAAAAAAGAAACTGGTTGTCAGAGGAGACAACTGAAGCAATTTTGATTTGTCATAATAATTTAAAAATGATTTACGTCCAATTGTATAATTATGTGTAAGAAGAAAATGATGCAATTAAGAAAGTAAAGTCAACTTTACAAAATGACTGGACTAAAAAGGATTGCCTTACATCTTTTTTATTATTCTATGCGTTCCTTTTATTAGATTGGTTGAGCTTTATTGCTTTTTTATCAGAGTAAAATAAATCATTACATACCCACTTTTTCATGTTTTATTTATTTAACACTTAAACGTCCCGTATCAATACCTGGAAATTAAGACAACCTTACATATAACGTTATAAAAAATGACATAGCATATATATTTTGCCAAGAGTAAAGTATATTTTTTTATAAAAATGAGGGACATAAATGTTAGAAATCAGATAAACAACAATACAAGAATTAGCTTCAAATTTAATAACGAAGAATAAATGCAGGCCTAGAATTAAAAGCATAAGTAAGTTATTTTAAGTTACCATTTGTATCACCAATCGAGTTTTTTTGGAGGGGGCCTCAAAATAATGTTGCGGCTCGGGTCTCATATTTTCAAAATCCGCCACTGCTCCTCCCCTCCCAGAATGTCGGACAAATTGACGTGTTGTAGGGTTTTTTTTTATCATTCAGCTGAGTAGCTGGCGATAGTAAAAAAAGCAAGAGGTTTGTTCTTTCGGGGACACTCAATGTGTGTGTTCTTTCCGATACATAAACAGCGATCGTATTAGGCCTGGTGCACACGTCTCGGACAAGTCACTAGAGACAAAATGACGGAGAAGCTATTAGCGGCTTGAAGTACATTAATAGCAGTAGGGTAGTACACACGTACCTCCTGTCGGGTAGCGATGCCGACATATTTGCTCATCCTTTTACCCTGAGATTGGATAGAAATAGGAACAGAATCGAAGGTATATGTGTACTACACAACTGTTTGTACTTCAAGATGGTAATTGTTTCCTCGGCAGTTTGTGTCGCTAACGGCTTGTCTGACATAAATTGCATGCGTGAACTGGTCTAAGAAAATGAGGTCTGGTGTTCACATCCGATTGGTGTTGGGCAAGTCAATAGCGACACCGCTCCGGCACCGGAAGCAAAACATGAAGTACATTGATAGAAGCTGGGTAGTGTAGATATGAGCTCTGGAGACTGAAAAGAAATTGTACTGTCTTTCTGCTAAGCATCTTCTAGCGTTTTCAACAGGGGACTTCGCAGCGATCCAACACACACGTCAGTGGCGTAGTGAGGATAAGTGGCGCCGGGTCATAAGGTTTTTTTCGCCCCCCCATCATCATCAGTGGTTTAGCATGTTTAACCTTCCAGCGGGCGCGCGTATACAATAGATACTTGCATTGTGCATACATGTACATGTTACATATTTATATCGTTCTTTTATAAATTTAAGCTGAATTTTTATTTAAAAAGTCTTTGTTTACTATTAAGCTAATAAATACAGATAACATAAATAAAAGTTGCATTTATTTTTGTAAAACAACACGATATATATGTGTAATACGATGCACGATATGTCGTAAAATTTGCACAGGCGCGCCAGCTGGAAGGCTAAACGGCGCCGGGGGATGATATTTTTTCGTCCCCTCAACATATTTGACCTTGAAAGTAACATAAACGCATTAATATCAGTGGCCGAGTAAGCATAAATGATGCCCCAGGCATAGTTTTTTTCCAAACCCTGTAATCATATTTTGCTTTAAAAATAATATAAACGCAGTAATATTTTAACTCTATGGTGCTGTGACGTCTCCCCTACCTCTTTCCCACGATAGGGAAGACCACACAGCGAAGTCCCCGGAGCAACGCAAGAGGATCGAAGTGGGTAATAAAACTGCCCGGCCTTATGCAAGCCCAGAGGGGTCCAGGGAGTGAGTGCGGTACCGTTTGGAATAGACCACCCATGTGTAGCTGACAAAGACCTCCGGTCAAGAGTTGACAGCTTCCAATCAACACCATGGAGGAAGGCACACGACTGCGGTTGGGTGATTTGTCCAGATGGAGGACGAATCACTGAGAAATAATTCATCAGCCACTCTCCTGGCCTCTGAAGGTAAGGTGTTTAAGAGGGGAGGAAAAGCGAGAGCTAGGGTTGGAGAGATGAAATGTAAACACGCGGAGAGCTAACTCCGTTGTATTGATTTCGAAGTCCGCAAACTTAGACGAAACGGGCGCATTTTTGACCACGTGTTAGCCAAACCCTTGGCTAAACTAGTCCCTTTGGTGGACTGCATTCTATCGAGCGACCATTAAGACCTCGATGTCATATACCGACCCTCGGTATCTTTGTTACTCATCCTGAGTAATAATTAGTCACGCCTGACTAGAAGCATCCCTGTGGTGGATTGCTGCATTCTTCGCACGTTCTTACGATCTCGTTGTCATATACCGATCCTCGGTGGTTTCCATAACTCGCCCTAGTTACTACAGACTGCTGAACTCTCACAGTTCCTGAACTTTACGATAAAGTTGCATCTCCGAGTATACTCACCGTTGGTAACTTCGACGAAGTCAAGTTACGCTATTTATTGACTCTCGCGATCTATATCCGGGACTTGTTTATCTTCATTCATGAATTGTATATACCACCTGTATATTGACCTGCAAAATAGCAATTTATTCAAGAAGTTTATTAAATTTAAAATGCTGAAATTCTGCGACTTCTTTAAGTCTGTTGATCTCTGATCAGACCCCGGTAACACTGGGCCACGACATCACACCGTCTTGTAATCTTGATATTCAGCAGCTCGTAATTATTGGCTGACCAGAGTGGCCACTTGTATCAATTTAATGAATCAAATTAATTAAAATTTAATTAATTTAAAATTAATAATAATTTATTTAATCAATTCCTACTTATTAAGAGTTAAAAACATGGAAAACCTTTTTTTTCTTCATAGTTTCCCTCTCCCAACAAAGTTCTAAATCCACCCTATAGTTATACGACTACCTTCTCCATCTCTACGAAGCGGACTGTACCCTGCAGTAAGGCTGTACTCTAGACAGTATCTAGAGTATCTTTTTTCACGGGTGTTGTGTTCATACTCCCAATCGCGCCATTAGCATTCAAACTTCCGTCACTTTGGAAATATTAGACTCATTTCGGCAAACAAAAATTGGAGATAAACAGATGCTTCAGAATTTTCACCAGCTTTTCTTTTGGAGAAATATTTCAAAATTTTTTCCTTACATTATCCTTATAACGAAGATTCGGATGATCAGGTGCTTGCCGTTTCATTGCTAAAGGATTAACTTTCAACACTTTACCTTTCAGATTTTCAGAAATAGTGTCTTGGTAAGAAATTTGTGATATTAAACTTTATTTATAATGAATTAAACAAAGCTTTTTGACAACATTATAGTCTCCAAAAATGCTAAATCTCTCTTTTGTTCGGGATTTACTTGTACCATTCATATCGTAGCCGTTCAAGTAAAAGTCACAAAAAATCTTTTGACCAGGCCCGCGCCTAGCCTAATCGGCGCCGTCGAGCAAATGCCTAATGAGCGCTTTTAAGCAGTGGCTATATTAAGGGAAAATGGCTTATGGTTACCACTTCACCCAACTTGACCTAATGTTAACAGTAGGTTAACCCTATGGTTAACAGTTCACCAGGGTGCATAGTGAGAAATTGCAGCAAAAATTAAGCACTTTGTAAGTACTGTAACCAAAAAAATTAAGCACTTTGTACATGCATGCATACGCAGAGCCACGTATTTTCTAAGCATGGTGTTTTCTGTGTCATAATACATAATTTTCATTGAAAAATTTTAAAAATGTTTTTTTGAATATGTATTATTTTAATTTTAATATTTATTTCTGTATTTGCACAGTCTTCTATTGTAAAATAAAGGATGTCTTTTTGGTTTCACAAAAAATAAATGAAAATGATAATACAAATTGTCATTATCACAAAATTAAGTCAACTTTTATAAGATTAAAAATAAAAATCTTTGGCCTTTATTACCAGTTAATTTGCCCCTTCAGGATAACCATTCCATTCGGGATGCTCATTGTTGAAGAGAGAGGCACCGGAAAAAGTGTATTAATAATCTAGTAAACGAAAAGTTTGAAAAAAAAATATTAAATTGTATAGTTTTGAAAACTGGTACACATGTTAGGGAGAGGCTTCTTTTGAACTTACTAAAAGTCCCCGGTCCTGGAGGGAGAGCTCCCGCCGGCATCTTGGATTTCATCCCCCCTTTTTAATTTTTCTTGAATATCTCGAATTCTCTCATTTACTATTCAATTTGAAAATTTAATGTAATAAGCAAATTAAAGGGCGAAAAATTCCCTAAAAATGCATGCCTCTATGTTTTTACTATCTTAAATAGTTTCCGAGGTTATGGGTCTCTCCTTGGATTTTATTCCCCTCCTAAAAGTTTTTCTTGAATATCTCGAAAACTCATTAATTTTCAAATCACACGCGTTATAACAAATTAAAGAACGTAAAATTCTCTACTTAATAGTGTTTTTATTTTCGTTCCAGCTTTCATAGTTTCCGAGATAATGTGCTTCAAAGTTTGCTACCATCTTGGTTTATTATTCTCCTCTTTTTTAGTTTTTCTTAAATATCTCAGAAAATATTAAAACTAAAAGAAAAATAAAATCATGTATTCGTAAGGAATTTTACGATCATTAATTTTTTATATTACATGTAATTGAAAATTGAATAGCTTTTGAGATATTTAAAAAAAAATAAAGTAGAGGAGGAAATTCAAGATGGTGGTCGAGTTTGAGACCCATTATCTCGGAAACTATCAAAGCTAGAAGAAAAGTAAAAACATGTGTAAGTAGGTACTTTTACGGTCATTAATTTGTTGTATTACTTGTAATTAAAATTTGGATAGTTTTTGACGTATTCATAAAGACTAAAAAAAGGGGGATGAAATCCAAAATGGCGGCAAACTTTGAGAGCCATTATCTCAGTAACTATTGAGAAGAATAAGAATGCATGAATTTGTAGGGAATTTCATGCTCTTTAATTTGTTATATCAATTGTAATTTGAAAACTGAATAGTTTTCGAGATATTAAAAAAAAAAAACTGAAAAAGGGAGGATGAAATCCAAGACGGCGGGGCGAGCCCTCAAAATCCCCTCAGGACCGGGGATTTTTAGCATGTTCATCAGGGGCCCCTTACGAGCATGTGAACAATTTTTCAAAACTATACGATTTAATGTTTTTTCACCCCGTTTTTGGGCTTCCGTTGACTGGACTATAAGTGTTATCTTAACATTGGATCTATTTCACCTTGTATTCCTTCCCCGAATTGTTCCCTTTCGTCAGTTTTCTTTCTAGATACAGTGCACTCCCGATTATCCGAGTTAATCACCGGGAGGGATCGCACGGATAATAGAAAAACACGGATAATCCGAAAACTCCTTTTTATTTAAGAAAAAAATCAACATCAGTACAAAAATATAAAAATTACCTACATTTGCATGCTGTATAACAACAAACTAGGAATTTTCCTTTTGACATTTACTGCTTTAAAAAATCTGCAATGCGTCTTTGCTTCTGCTGTTTGTTCATCTCTTGTATATCGACACATTTTACGAACCGCAGTAATGTCACCGTAATCAAATCCTCTTTCTCCCATATAATCTAACAAATTTTCCACAGATTGTAGAACAGCAGAATGAGAAATTGCATTTCCCTCATTTAGTACATCTTCTGCATCAGTACTAGCTGATTCTCCATTATCAAGATTTTGAAGGATTTCTAATTTTTGTTTAACATTTAAAACGTTTCGTTTTCGTTTCACACCACTCATTTCTATCAGTAAAAAATTTCACGCTACTAACTGACGATAAACAAGACGCAAAAACTAAATGAACACGTGCGAAAGTGAAAGAGGACGAAGAAGTTAAAGAATGACGTGTCAGGAAGAAGCGTGTTCGTACGAGAATGAGTTAGCAGGAGGAAGTGGACGATTCATTTCTCGGAAAATTAGGGGTTGAACCGGTAGAGATTGCACGTGGAGGAAGAAAGAAAAAAAATATATATTCTGTAACCTCCGCCGTCACGGCTGACTAGTTTCACGAAATGAATGTCTCGATCGAACATCAACATCGATTTTACATGCATGACAAGCGTGCAAATGTTTCTCTTTAAATTTTTTGTGAGTCCGGAATGAGCACGGATAATACAGAGTATAATGTACATCCGGTATTCTTTTCTATCATATGCAACTTCTGGGCAAACAAAAACTTACTGAGAAAATTAGGTACTTTTTAAAGTCCCTTTTCTAAAAAAAAACAAGCACTTTTAAAGTGTTTAAAAATGGATTTCAAATTTAAGCACTTTGCATGACGCTACGCACCCTGTTGACCGGCACCTTTTTGACTTGGCGCCCCACGGCCTTGCACATATGGACGGCGCGGTCCTGCTTTTGACGGGCTACTGCAATCGATTAGAATTTCCAATTGCAGTAAAACCCGGTTAACCGAAATGCTTCTGAAATCGCAAACAAACAAAAAAAAAAACGTACTGTACTGCACAGAAGTAATCGCGAAGGCGAATCATTTTTTGAAACGATATAAATAAATGCAGTCAACGCTCGTTATAACGACCACACATTATAAAGACCATTCCATTATAACGACCAGTAATAAAATCCCCAACTGTGTTTCCCTATACACTCCATGTTATTTTACTTCCGATATAACGACCGTCCAGTGTCCTCTAATCCCAATATAACATCCGAATTCAGCGGACACTCTTCCCCGTATTTTTCCAAAAAGAATATGTTTCTAGACGTAAATGACTTTGATTATTGTATTGCCTAGCTTCGTAGATGTAGAGTCTTTAAATTACCACTCACCACATCGCGGAAATTAGAATAGACTAGAATAAAAAAAATTTCAAGTGCTATTGAGACTTTAAAATGTTCTTTTTGAAAGGCAAGAAAATACAAAACATTATTTATCATCTTTAACTGAAATGGAAAATTATGTTTTGTAAAAATCACATATACAGAAAAGTCATACAACCATTTCTGATTTTTTCTTAAGAAAATAAATTTGAAAGTATATAACACCCTTTATTTTCTACTTTAAAATTTGTTTTAGAAATATATTTTTAACCCTCTGCCTACTAATAGTTCTCAAAATCTGAGTACAGTTGTATACGTACTTATATTGTATGTTGCTTACTAATTGATCTGTGGAATAGATTCGTCCGCCCGTTCTCCTCACTACGGGTGGTGGGAGATATGAATGGAAGGCCTTTCATCTCGTATCTCTCCCTTAAGGCTCCCTTAATGACCACTCGCCCAACTGCTTCTCCCCCTTTCGGAACAGCAACCGGCCGAAATCCGCCCCATTAGTATAGAAGTTGCATGGCCGGTTACAGGCGGATTAGGAGTCAGAGTGTTAATCGATAAAATTTTATTTTAAATATCAATGATAAAAAATAGTTTGAGTATTTGTTGCAATCTCTTTAAAAATCGCATATTTTTACGCAGCTGCTGAGAGTGCATGTGTACATCTTTAATTATATCCACTATAGCGACCACTCGTTATAAAGAACTTTTGCTGTGGGACGCAGAGGATCGTTATAACGAGCGTCGACTGTAATATTGAACCAATCTTAAGCCGAGTTCCTACGGCCTGTTGCTTCGGTCGCGGTTTGCGTTATTCCCCGTCATCGGAACAGGAAGAATCGATGTGGCTCGTGGGCTTGTAAGTGCATCTGTTGTTACCCGCGTTATGGCGGTACTGTTCAGCAACGGATTCCAAGACTACCACTTTTGGACGATTTTACACCGGAAAGGGGCATCAGGCAATGAATCATATGAGCGCATTTCCGGAGTTCTTTGTTAGATCACGCTCAGTAAAATGTAAACATCACCCTTCCATTCTTCACTTTCCCCCTATTTTGATGAAAACAACTCCGCCCGGCGCATGCGCAAAGGGTTTCCGAATCCGTTGCTATACAATAAATAGCTTGCACGTCAAAGTAGTGGCCAGACGGCGTGAGTGCATCCGTTTACTCGAGAGATTTGCCAAGCCACGCGCCGTAGGAACAGCGCGATTGGTCGGAATTCCACAAACCACAGTCCACAAGTACGCAGCTCGAGGTTTGCCAAGCCATAAGCCGTGGGAACAAGGAGGTAGAAAGCTGCGAAACATTTTTTTACTATTTTTCATAACGACTCCAAATTAAAATTGACTATATATCAAATATATATATTTGAATTTAGTGACTTTTGCTTGAACAACGGCGACATGTACTTTTTATTGGGCTATCCATGATTACCCTGTGTAGAGCACGTAACAAATATTTCAAGAAATGATTTGTGTAGATTTGTTGCTAATCAATATTGAATAGTATGAACCTTTTTATAAAATGGCTTTCTTGCATTAAACATGTCATTGTTGAAATAAAAATTACTATCCGATTTCAATTTCATATCACAATAAAATAGCAAAATATACTACATATATATTTAAAATAATTGGCAAAACAAGGGGATCAGTACCCCAGCCCTAACCACTGGACCGATTTCAACAGTTTTTATTTCAAATGAAAGCTTATGAACTCTAGATATATCATTAAGGGTCACCTGCCCACCACCACCCTCAATTTTCGAAAAAAATCGAAAAAATACTTCTCCACTGTACATTCTCCAAGGGGAAAAACTTTCACAGTCCCCCAGCCCAAACCACAGAATTGATTTCGACAGCTTTTATTTCATATGAAAGTTTATAACCTCTGGCTTTGTCCAAAAAGGCGGACGGCTCCCCCCCCCCCCCTCCAAATTCGAGAGAAATCGAAACACACTACTTCACTGTATATTCTCTATGGGTGAAAAGCCTGTACAGTAGGGTGGATCGAAAAGTATAGGAAGATTATTTTAGGGAGATATTACTTTTGGCGTGGGGTGGGAAAGTTGTCTTAAGTATATTAGTTATATAATTTTTTTTTTATTGAAATCCATTTATATCTTCCCGTGCCCAGAAAATTGTTAAAAATTCAAATTTTTTTATGAAAATTTACAATTTTTTTTTGTTAAAATTATTTTTTGCGTGGGGTGGGAAAGTTGTGCCTTAGGTATATTAGTTTACATATATTTTTTTATTGAAATCCATTCATAACTTCCAGTGCCCCTCCCCCCCCCAAAAAAATGGGGGGGGGGAATTTATAAAAAAAAATTTTCAAAATTTCCTTTAGCACCGAGTAAGAAAGTTTTGCTTCGGGTATATTAGTTGACGTTTTTTTTTTTTAAATTATTATTCAAATTTATTCATATCTTCTGGTGGCCCAAGCGTCCCCAAAATAGTTAAAAATTGACATTTTTACGATTTTGACTCAAACAACAAGGGAGGGAGGAATAAAAGAAAGTTTTTGCCTAAGTTTCCCCTGTCGCGATGTGTTTTTGTTTAGGAAAAGTCAAGATTGTAGCATAGTTCATCTCTGCCTTCAAAATAAAGTAAAATTGTGTTATATTGTAAAATATAAAAAAGAAAAAAAGGTAGTTCTGGGTCCCTGAATAATATTACACGAACGAAAATAATTTTATTCATTTAATAATAAAAAATAAATAATTCTTCATTGTCTCCTATACGTTTTTCCCAGTAAAATCGATTCCTTAACGCATTTCTTATTTTTAATTCAAAATTTGCATAAAATCCTTTTTTTTTGCAAATATTTAAGTGTCTTGGGGCACCGGAAGAAATTAAACAAAGTTGAAAAAATTTTGCATGTATGCTAGTACACTTAAAAGACAACTTTTGCACCCTATGCCGATTATTTTATCCACACTTTGATTTTTTGATCCACCCTAACAGACAGTGTGCGAAGCCCACTGGTCCAAGTTCAATGGTCTGGTGCGAAGCCACTGGTCCAAGTTCAACAATTTGTTATACCCCCATACCATATTTTAATCTCTAAAGTGACATAAAGTCAATGTTTTGACTTCATGGCACCTCTTAAGACTGGTACCCGGGGCATCTATACCCGTCTTGCCCCCTGGTCATTATGTTACTGATGATGAAACAACAATCTTGCTTCAAAATAATACAGAGAAAAATACATGATGGTTGAAAATATTTGAGTAATCTATGAGCAAAAGTAATTGTACACACACATGCAAAAAAAGAGAAAAGCTTTAGAACTAACAAAATGTATTTAGGCTATGTAATTACTAAACTACAAGTTTCCAAAACAGACTTTTTATTAAAAAAAAAATAAGTTGATTTGAACCTCTAGTCCAAAATATTGTAGTATGATAATGATTTAGTCTTGATTCTTCTACCTTCATATTATTTAAAACAATTTACTATTAATTATATAGCAATGATAATGAGCTCATAAAAAATATATTTAATATTGTAAATGCAGCAAACTAAAACAAAGTAAAATATACTCAAAAATATTTTTAAAAATTAGAGAAAAATAAAATTAGTATCACTGAAAAAATGATTTTTAAATGATGTAAAAATGGCTTTCGTGCAATAATATGCTCCAATGCTACTGTGGAAAAACATTAACACATAATTAATTTTTAATTAAAATTTTGAAAAACCCTTTTTAATAGGAGTGGCGCTAGTGACTGCCTGACTGAGATGGGGAGCACGATCTGCCCGACTTTCTGTGTGTGGGGGGGAAAAGTATAATGAAATTGGTCTCAAATTTTCATCAGATCTTTATTTATCAAATAGTCGAATATCTCATTGCGTGAACAAGGCACAAAAATTTTCCCTGATAGGGGAGCCCTGCCCCCCCCCCCTGGTGCCACTCCTGCTTATTAGTGAGAAACTATTATCCAAGAAGTAACTACGTGTCAAATTTGGTACTTCCAGGTGCCTGTAAAAAACTTTTTACATCATACAATTTATAAAAAATATCCTATGAACATTATCATGTTCAAAAAAAAAAAAAAAAATCTGAAGCTGTACACAAATTAGAATATTAAACCCTGAACAAAAATATTAACTTTTAGATTTTTATGTGTGACTAGTTACCAATTGTTTGATTTCTTGAGTTAGGTAATTAGTAACAAATCACAGTAGTAAAAATTGTATATCTGGTTTCATATTTTAGGATAATTCTTTTAGATAAAAAATTAAGACAAAATCAAAACATAACTCTAAACAAGAATTATCAAAACAAAGCATAAATATATTTTCAGAATGATCATTCCAAAAGAATAATAAGTTCACAGATTTCAAACTTTGAATTAAGCTTCTTCATACAATTTATCTGGTTTCTTACTGAACTGCACTCATGTGAACAATATGATGATCTATATTTATTAATAATTTCCATAGTATGTTTAAAACTCAACACCATTTATTTTTAAGCTGGCATATTTTAAATTCTATTAAAAATATCTTTGGAACATATGTTGTTCTAAGAAAATAAAGGATTCTTAACAACCTAAACCAGTGTTTCCCAACATGGGGCCCACGCCCCACAGGGAGGCAATTTAAAGAATAGACTTGCCCAGAATTTATAAACAGCCGCCTACTGTGATTTAACTAGTATATATAAACTGTCAGATTGAAATGGTTAATTTCTCATCAGGATCTACTTGCTGAATAATTTTCAAAAACATATATATAAAAGTATTTATGCCCTGCAACTTAAAAAAAAAAAAAAAAAGGCAAAATTACAAAAAATTATTTTCAATTATTAAATTTAAATTCTCCATTATATGTTTTGAAAATTAACTTACTGTGTTTCTCAACAAAATCCTAGTGACTTCTTCCTTAAACCTATAATTTAAGTTTCATCAGTGAACAATTCAATTTTTGAATAATAAAAATTATGTATATGTTACATAGGGGGCATAAAAATTTGAGAAAGGCTTAGGAAAGGCATGGCACAAAGAAGGTTGGGAAAAACTGGCTAAACTTTTGTGTCACATTAATTCTAACTCTTTCACGAATTTCCATTTCCATAGTTTATCTTAATTAGATAAACATTCCACTTTGAAGCTAAGCAAGTGCTATTTTGGGACAGACCTCAATATTCTGAATGATGGTCAGATGTCAGCTAGTAACCACCTTCCACACCAAAGGGAGGAAGGTCGAGTCATGACAGCATATTTAACATGTACCAGACATGCATGCATGGCAGATCTTCGGTGGTTCTAAGTTTTGAATCTTCTCTTCACTAACCTGAAACTTCACCACTTTACTCTATGAAACACCCTCGACTCCACAGATAAAGATCTCTGGTTTGCAGTTTGGGTGGGTATGCAATGGCGAATCCAGGATTCGGGTCGGGGGGCTGAGGTCATAAAAATTTTGTATCGTAGTGATGAATGTCAAACCTCATGGGTTCTGTGAACCTAAACTTTACAGACTTTCCTCACCCGACAATAAGAATCATAAAGAACACTACAATACTTTTGATAATTTAATAAAAAATACAATGAAATAAGCAGCCAAAAAATGTTTTCAACCGCGTCAATGCTACAAGTATGAGTGGAATAACTAGAAAAAAGTATGGAAAATTTCGAGCCTGCCAAGCCAGAAAGCAATGTTGTCACGATTTTATTATTTTTTTAATGATCATTAAGAACAAACAGTTGTAGTGATTTTAAATAAAATCAAGAATTTTGGTTTAGCTCTGGGGGAGGGCTGCAGCCCAATAGCCTCCCCCCCGGATTTGCCACTGTGGGTACGCATAGTAGAATTTTTATTGATTCCTTCCCCCTTTAAATAAATTTACAGTAGCAGCCTCCTGACAAACTTCAAGGCTGTTATATAATGTTATGATTAGGATATAAGATTTACAAGAATTCTAAAACTATTTTACAAGACACAAGCAATAATGTTTATTCAATGCAGAAACGTGGGATTTTGTGTGTGTGTGTAAACAGAATTAAAGATGCCTTTGTAAAAAAAATAATAGGTAATAAACAAAATAAATAAGTTACTAGCAGTTCTACTTGATCATAATTCTACAACAGAATGACTCCATAGCAATTTCTTTCTCCCTGTGTCTATGGCTCAACCAAGTTTATAATATATTACCTAAAATTGATTATTCCTTCTAGAAGCAAACTGATAAAATATATTTCTACATTTGATTTATCTTTGTTATGAGCTACCTACAAACGTCCTGCTTTTTACAACAAAAATTATTTATATTCATTTGTCAAAAATTTTTCAAAATCTTTAACCAAATAAATAAGTAACATTAAAGGGTCGTTAATGGGAAAACCTGGTTACTTATGCTCGCGACAGCTCAAACATTGCAAAACATGCCAGACATTTCGAAGGGGCTATTTTGAAACAAGAATTCAGTAATGTTGAACAAATGAAAACAAATTTATTTTAAAATCAAAACTATATCCGTTACTTTTTTAAATCGACTGTCAGCTAAACATATTAGTAACAGTTTCCATTTCCCGACGACAAAAAGAAATGAATCGATAAGAGTATAATTTTACTTTCAAAGTTGCCAGCTTGAAAAATCGTTTCTCTGCTCGAAGATAATAGCAATTTTTGAACAAAAGACTAGTTTCATAATTTATTCGGCAGAATTAAAAATATTTGTAGTGTAGTTTTGCTTATTTAATCAATATACTTACTATAAATTTAAAGAGTTGTTGGTTAAATTTTTTTATTGTGGTTTATAAAAACACGATGAAAAATTCTACCTTATTTCAAATGAGCTGATACTTGTAAATAACTGTTTAATAGAAACTATTGTCATCTTTTAATGCACTTCGTCCCATTTCCGTGCATGTTTTCAATCCTTTTAAGGTGAGAATAATTTTTTAATTTGAAACAAAAGAATCTGGCATCCACTTTAACTCTCCATAAATTCATCGGCCTCATCATTTCATCTCTAGTTTTAAAATCATGAGTACTATTTAGATTATTTAGCTGAAATTATCTTAGAAATTATTTAAAATTATTTATTGCATCGCAGTTACTTCTCTAAAGTGTTATTTTGCAATAACCAATCTTCTAAATGGCTCTCAAAAGAATCAAAAAGGAGTTAGAAGACTTGAAACGTGACCCGCCTGCTCAGTGCTCAGCCGGGCCTGTTGGAGATGATTTGTTTCATTGGCAAGCAACTATCATGGGGCCCCCTGATAGTCCGTATCAAGGTGGAGTATTTTTCTTGACCATACATTTTCCCACGGACTATCCTTTCAAGCCTCCAAAAGTAGCTTTCACAACACGCATCTACCACCCGAACATCAATAGCAATGGAAGTATTTGTTTGGACATTCTTCGTTCCCAGTGGTCACCTGCCTTAACTATATCTAAAGTCCTGTTGTCCATCTGTTCCTTATTGTGCGATCCGAACCCAGATGATCCTCTAGTGCCAGAAATCGCTAGAATCTACAAGACTGATCGTGAAAAATACAATGAACTCGCCCGAGAATGGAGCCGAAAATATGCCATGTGAACACACATGAAGCAGTTGCAGTTTTCTACGTTTGATGTATTTTAGACACATTATCTTTTTAGTAAAATATATCACGTTTCATCTTTGTTTATCAATTGCGTTTTTATAGGTCTTCTAAACGTCCTTTTTATTATATAAACTGTGCATGTAAGGTGCTCAGGCTTGTTTGTATTCTGTATAAAGGGGTTCAATTATCGATATGGGAAATGTAATTAAAGTATGCTTTTGTGGGGAAAAAAAATAACGATTCTTAAATAATTTCAATCAATTACCCACATTCAAATTTTGAAGTTTCATTTTTTGCTATTTGCTTTAAACATCATAACTCAGTGATTTAAATGCTTCACAATGCTAAAATATATACCTCCTCTTTGTGCCAAGAGATGTTTTTTTTTGTCAAAATTTTCAAAAAATAATTTCCTTTTTTACATGACTTTAGAGTTGAACTTAAAAGGATGGAATTTCTTAGTAAATTTGGCCATTTGCCAAATTATTGTCAATTGAGTGATTTTTAAAAAAGTTGATATTTAAAATGTTTTATATTGTTTATTTTGTTCAAAACCTTCCTTTCCAGCATTGTCTTCTATTACTGTTCTTTCTTTTTGAGTAATGTTTAATTATCAGTACATTTTGATAGATTTGATTTTATGTACCGGTGCCATAATAAGATGGAATTTTTTTTAAGGAAAGAAGCAGAATTGTGTTTATCTGATTGTTTTTATGGTTTTAGGTTTGATTAATTTTATTTGTCTGAATATTCTGTGAAATTATGTGTGTTTTGATCAGTTCCCATTATATTAAAATATTTTTCCTTTTTTTTATATTTTTTTTTATTTATTTAGGTTTTAAGATACTTAAAGAATATTGAATATGCAAAAAACGTTTTTTTTGCATTCTGAACTTAATGTTGAAAAATTATTTCTATATAAATTTTATCTCTCTTCTCCTATACATTGAAATTATATTACTAGTTTATCAAAGTAAAAACTTTATAATTATTATATGGTAGAATCTATATAAATTTAATATGTTCTAAAAGATTTAATCTTTTTGTTTTAATTATTTTTTATGCCTTTAAATACATGAGTTGCACGGCTAACCTTGGAAGCACAGATTTAAAGGAATTGTTAATTTTAAAATAAATGGCATTTATCTTTAAATCAAATGATTTTCTTGAAATACTATTTTTTTCAATCAAAAAATAAATGGAATTTGAATTATTTGACTGTATCTGATAATGATTAAGGTTTTATTCTTAATATCTGAAGAAAATTTATCACTTCAAATGTTTTGCTCAATAACTTATTTTATACAAACAAGTGATGCAATTATTCTTTTCTTTTGAAATGTGTGAATTTATTTACATAACTTCTGTATACCTGAATAAGTTAATTCTTTTTCAGATTCTACATACTGTTCTTTTTGCACAAGTATATAACATGAATTATAAAAAAAAATCTATTGGTATTTATTTACTGTTGTTAGGGTTTTTTATTTCTTTTAACCAGAGTTTCATTTAAAATTTTTGAGATAACATTCTTATTATGTGGCCATTTTCATCTTGGTCTGCTTATGAATTGTTTGTGGTTCATAACAGGAGCCCCAGTTTTTTGCCAGATTTTAAGAATTATAACTTGTTAGTAATGAATATAAATATTTTTCCTGTACCTTTATGAAAAAATAAATTTTATTTCCAATTTTTATTAAAGAACACTTATGTATTTTTAATCAGTTTTCTTTATAAAGAAACACCTGGTTAATTACCTGTTTTAAATATGTTAAGCAAGAACTGTAGTTGGATTTGCACTCACTGTAAAACATAGCTGTGTGATCTGTGAATGTTATGAATTTGGTAGGCTGAAAAATAAATGTTTAATCTAATTGCTTTTTGGAATATATTTTTGTCTGAACCTCAATTGTTGTTTTTCTGTTTTGTTATATTTAGTATTCACAAGTAAAATTATTTCTCTGCAGTTTATCCTTTGAAGGCTTTTCTTGGAGATCTCTGAAATGCTAATTTATCCTCATTTATTAAAGATTCAGGGTTTTTTAAAATTAAATTTGATTTCATTTTGTTTTGTACTTTGTTTCAATTTCTGTAACTTTTGGGCTTTCTTACAATGCTGATCAATAGGCTGTATTTTTTCCCTTGCTTTGATTACTAATTAATTGTAAAGAAATTATTCTAATTTACGAAAATCTGACATGTTATGGCTAAACATGGTATGCCTTTAAATTAGCACCAAACCCAATTTGTTTCACAATAATAATAAAATTTATTATTTTCTTGAAATGTTGAATTCATTCTGAAAAATTATAGAATATTTAGGTTTCACTTTACATTATGTGAATTGTGCTGAGAAATTTTGACAGTTATTGAAATTAAACTTGTGAAAAGGCAAATTCTCGCATTTAAATAGCATCAAACCTCAACAGTGTTTGCTCTATCTGGTTACAAATTTGAGGTCCTTGTGTCTTGTTTCCAACGAGAGCTTAACTTTTCAAATTTCATCTCTCGTCGATATTGATTTTCAGTATTTGTAAAGAAGAAGAAAATGGAGCATCTGCTTTTTCAGTATTTATCTTTTGAGCATCAAAGAAATATTTTTCTTTATGAAAATTGACGTTTATCTTTATCTCTCTCATGGTTATTGGACTTAACTTGAAGATGTGGAAAAGAAAACTTTAACCATACACTCGCACATTAATTTTTGTTGCATTCATAATAATTGACTTCAAATCCTTTTATCTTTTTTTCCCTTTGGTTTTATCACTTCTAATGTCCAATTTTTGGTTGGAATCGGGAATAATTTCAGATACAGCAGTTACTGAGCAACATACTTCTCAAACAATATCATCAAAGGCCATTGTTTATATTTCTTTAAACTCAAGTAAAAGTTATTTTGTCATTCTTTCTTTGCTTCTGTATATATATAAATATATTTAAGCCCTTTTTTATCTACTTGTTATATATGAAATATTTAATTTATCTTCTAATAAGCAAAGAAATTATTCAGAAATTTATGTAATTCTTTTCTATAAATGAAAAAAAAAAAAAAGATGCACATAAAATTGTAGAATTTTTACCGATCCGAAGGAAATTTTCTTTCAAGAAAACATAAGTTTTGTGGCAAAAATTAAAATGTTTTCCTTTTGTTTTATCTCTTCATAATTATAGAAAAAATATAGCTCAGTCTGTTTTGTTTTTTTACTAAAGTTTTCTAGCATATTATTTCTTCAAAATTACTTGGTAAGAATCTGAATTGTTCAGTTTTGTGCAGTATTTTTCAAAGCTTCCATAGTTCTTTTATTTAAAACATATTTTTGGTTTATTTTATTGTGTTCATAGAAAGTAGTAGTTTGAATTAAAAATTAGTTTCATTTCCTTTCAATATCAACATGCAATTTATATTTTTGAAGTAAAATTTGTGTATTGTATATCTAAGAACTAGAAAGTAGCATAATGATCTCCTTATTGTAAATTATAAAAATGAATTAATTGGAATTTCAGGTGTTTTCTATCTTCCCTGAAATGGAATTTTTTACACAACTTTTTAGGTCTTTTTAAAAATTTTAATTTTGAAAAAATTTTAGTATTTGAATTAGTAAAGATGCCAAAGGGTGATTTCAAAAAATGTATAGGAAAGAAGCATGTTCTGAGTGGATTTGTTGGTAAGAAATGTTCTGTAGGCTTGTAAACATGGTTTTATGTAAAAAGTAACTGCAATTATTTTTTTTAAAGTTGCATTTTCCTGTAGACTTAGTAAGCCAGAAATAAATGAATATGGAATAAATAATATATACAAATAATAACTATATGTACTAAAAATAATTATTACTAAGTAAAAAATATTTTGCAAATAATGACTTCTAAAGAGGTAAAAAAGTTAAGAAAATAGAGACACAGGATTTTTGTATTTGCTCTAATGTAGAAATTAAATTGAACAAGATGATTTTATTGCCAGATTTACAAGTGGTTTCCTGCTGCTGCTTGAAATTGTTTTTTTTCTGTTTTAAATTAGTTTGGATGTCTGGCTTTGAATAATAGAATGTTTTTTTTTTCTTCTTTCAGTTTTAAGCATTTATCTGTAAGAAGTGGTTAGTCTTTTTTTAATATCATATTAGATCCCTTTTTGTATATAAATATGGGTACTGTTCCTATATGATGCTATTCTTAACCTTTTGTGGCGCAAGGCATTAAACTTTTTGAAATATGATGAAAAAACATCACGAGTAGGTTTAGTTTATTGTATGGGCATAGAATTTACATTTTTTAAAAAAAAAACTTACTTCATTCCAAGGGGGTTGTCATCTCCCTTTGGGGTCACCTCCCTCATATGAGAACCCCCTTAGATACGGCCACCTTGAT
Source organism: Araneus ventricosus (assembly GCA_013235015.1). Lineage (NCBI taxonomy): Eukaryota > Metazoa > Arthropoda > Arachnida > Araneae > Araneidae > Araneus > Araneus ventricosus. The sequence goes on along the minus strand of BGPR01023024.1, from coordinate 4,061 downwards.
ACACTCAAAAAATATTGTTGAATCTTACAGAAAATCATAAATTAAAACTTTAAGAATATTGGAGGGAAATTTTCCGAGTTAATTTGCTAAAAATGTAAACGTCCAGAACTGAAAAAAATTCTTATATCTGAGTTAAGGAATTTTCCCAGATTTTATCTCTAATAATTTTTATTCTGAAACGAAATCTCATAAGACTGCTATATGCATTCTAAAAGAAGTACTGTTAGCCCTATCCTAAATCTATTATTTTCCATTTATAGTTGAATTTAACAATTGAGAAGCGAGTGAAATTAGGTGTGCCATCAGCTGGCACACTGCACCGCAAAGGGTTAATAGGGATGTAAGTTCTGCTCTTGGTGTTGGAGAAGGTTATGCATCTAAATTTCTTTGGAGATACAATGAAACTGCAGAATTTTCTCTGCAAAGAAAAGGTGTGTTTGGTGAATCACACTAAGGTCAGACAACATTGATGCTTCATAAAGTGAATAAGACATTAAAAACTTTTGAAGCAAATTTATCATGCGATTAAAAATCTACACTGTGCACCACAAATAACTGATAAAAAGTAATTTCATGTGGTGAGAGTCATCTGTTGGATTCTGGTAGATACGCCAATTGTTAAAAAAAGTAGGTTTGAACTATAAACTTTAAAATAATATTTTGATTAACAAACTTCATTAATGAACATACATTTTGAAGTGCATTAGAAGTTCAGAAAGTGAATACGACAAACATCTTTTGAAACAATAAAATGGATAGCATGTGATAAAAAAATATACACTGAGGAGCACAAATAACTGCGAAAAAGTAATTTCCTTTAGCGAGATTCATCTGTGGTTCCTAGTCAACTAGCCCTAGTGTGGTTCCTAGCTATTAAAGTAGTTGTGAACTATAAACATTTAAGTAATTTTAATAATTAATTTTTAATTAAATAATTTACTAGTAATATTTTGATCAAGAGCCTTCAAAATACATTCTAAAGCAATTTTTTTTTTTTTAAACTTGGGGTGGGGGTGATTAAAGGAATTCAGTTTTTGTGAAAGAGATGGTGTGAATGTATTGAAATGTAATGACAAGCTATTTCATTTAATATTTGAACAACTTGGTCCATGCCACAATTGAATATCTCTAGTTAAATTTTTATTAGAAGACAGAATCAATATGCTAGATTGACCAGGGGATTCTGATCTTAACTCCATGAAGAAGAGTTTTTGCCAAATAGGCTTTCAGTGAAAGTTATATATATATTTAATGTTATACTTGTGTGATTTCATTAAGTGAAAAATATGTTTGCCACCTTAGTACAGTCAATGCTAAAATGTTTTTAAGATGTAATTTTTGCTTAACTGAAGGCACATTTCCTGTTATTTTTCCGTTATCTGTATACAGGGTGACAATTATTAATCTATATGAAATAAAAAATAAAATTTTGAAAAACTACTGAGTTTAAAAGTAATTACAGATATTTAGTTTATGGCATGTTCGATGTGCTTGCCATCAATGGCTATGACGTGGCGCAGACGAAGAGCAAAATTCTGCAAAAATCGCTGAAGTGTCGAGGCATTGACACTACTAGTTCTCTTGAACTTTTCAGTCACATTTTTGATTGTTATAACACTTGGAATGGTTGTCTTCAGCTTGTGCTCAGTTGCAAATTTCCTTTGAGCCACAATCGTGCTGTTATTGCTCGAATAGTAGGCCTTGACGATTGATATACGCTCAGAAAAGCTGTATTTCGACATTTTCAATGAAGAATGAACAACAATAAATGTGTGCATGGCTAAAACAAAATCCCAACATGCCCTGCATTCAACTGCCAAGTTTTAACTGAGTCTCGCCAACGGTTCAAAAGTTATCAAGGTTTTTTTTTCCATACAGCTTAATAATTGTCACCCTGTATATAAAGCGATGGACATTAAAATATCTGAAAATGGAAAGTTCCTCCACTTAATCTTAACTAATTTGCGTACAGTATTAGAGGGGGGTTGGAAATCTTTAAATGCTGAATTGTAAATAGTGAAATGAAAATTATACTTAATACTAAAGACTGCTCTTGAAAACTTGGGGAGTAGAACAAAGCAAATGTTGGTTTTAAAAACATTTGTAAATTTCCTATATGGAAGTATCAATTTCACTATATCCTTCATTTGTAAGTCTACTTCTACATTTGTTGTATTTTTATGATACAACAAAGTTTTGTTTTCAGATAATTAACACTGATTACGAAAAATACAAAACAATTTTTGTAAAAAAATATTTTGGGCATTTTTATACTTTCATAGTAATTATTAACTTCCTTTTTACATTTTGTGAAACTGAATATTAATAATCTAATTATGGATTTGCTTTGTAAATATTGAGCCAATTTCTTTTATGCTTCTAGTAGCATTTATTTGGAAACTGTTGTTTCATTATGCAATAGAAAAAGCATGCATTGATTTCTATAAATCTGATCTGATGCAATTAAATTGCTTCACAATACCTTTATAATTATTGAATGTACTAGAAAATCACCCGACATGGTATGACAGCTGCAAATTGCCTCTTCATTCAAGAGATTTCCCGTCAAATTTGACGTGTTTAAATAGATATATATGCGAAAGAAATTTTTTTAACATTGATTGAAAACAAATCAAATAAACATGTTTTATGATAGGAAATATTTTTTTATTTACATATTTCTTTATTCAAAGAACCTCTTGGTAAACAACATTCCGTGTGAAGTATTTTTCGTTGTTTAACAATTTTATTATAATTCAATAACCATGAAATTCTCGACTTGTCAAACGTAAGTTAAAATTTCAAAGGAATTCTTTTTCGAAATTCTAATCAAAACAAAGCACTTCTCTGCTTGTCAAACATTGCCAAAAAATATTATCAAATTATATCATCATGATTGCAATAAATAATCAGATGCATCGTGGCGTCCAAACTATATCACGTGCATGATATACCACTGGCGTGATTTACTATTCTCTATTAAAAAACGGAAATTAATTTGAAATATATGATTAATATAATTTAAAATTTCTCGGGAACTATTGATCATAGCGAGATAAATTTTATATCGATTGATAGCAAATTTTATTTCACTATTTTAGAGCTATTAAATTTGAAATTAGAATGACAATTACTCTTTTAAATTTAAAATTACTGAAATTTAGGTTCTCTAACAATGAAATAATGCTGTTTAACATCTCACAGTGCTATGACACAAGTTTTATTGTTGATGACATCATAACGTTATCGAGAGACAGATCAGGCCTATTATATTAGTAAAACTTTTTTATATAATGGAATCTTAACTTATGTGAGCCATGAATTTTTCAGTGGTATACACATTTTAACTACTCTTGTTTAAGAAATATCTCAAAAGATTATATTTATCGGTATCTGTCTTTCTTAGTTTCAAATAGCAGTTAAAAAGAAAATTATTCACTGAATTTAAATTGAAGTGCGAACAAAAGAATAGTAAATTTTGTTCACAATATTCATCATATCATATGTGTCATGATAATTTTTTTAGTGCATGTCAATGCACCAATGGAATGGTTAGTGTGCTTGCTGTAATTTCTTGTTAGTAAGGAAGTTAAGTTTGTTCATTTAACTTTTCTGTTGTTGACAACAAAATTTTTTGTTATCAATCTTTGTGTAAGTAAATTCCATGGCGAGTTCCTTCCTTAATATTGAACATATCCAAAGAATGAAAATCAGTTAGAATTGCATTAATTATAGACCTTTCCTAGGTCCTTATTACTTAGCTTTTTCTTTAAAAAATTCTGGTTTGGTTGAATTTTAGATAATGAGTTCATAGTATTGCATCTGTTCATTTATTTATTTGTTTTTGAGAATGTAGTCATTTTAAAGATTCCAAAGTAAAATCAAGTTGCAGTTTGCAGTAAGATTTTAACTTAAATCTTTACTTCTTGTTTCAAGAATGACAACTATACAAACTCGATTTTATGTTAAAATTACATGAAATTACACACTTTGACATGTTTCAGGTATTTGCAAACATGTAATTGACATGTCTTTGTACACTTTTATTTAACTTGTTTCAA
>BGPR01023023.1:0-24692 GCA_013235015.1 Araneus ventricosus | reverse complement strand
TCATTTCTTAAAATTAAGATAACAAAAGCATGCATAATATTATTTAGATAAAATCTTACAACTCAAATTCACTGATGAAAACGCTACCCATTAAGGCTGCGTCTTTGAAATTTTTTTCTTTGAAACAATGATACATATATCTAAATTTAATTCCAAAATGCAGAATATTCAACTACCCAATAGTTACTTGTAATTACCCTGCAAATGGCAATGAAACATGAGTACAATGTGGAATTGATTATTCTTAATCTGAAGGTTTACGCTTTTATTGAAGTTCTTCACACTGAAAATTGAGTGGAGGCTCACTCAAGTGAAATCTTAAGAATATATATAAAATCCTGATACCAATAGAAACTATCTGATCTATCTACTGTGAAACCAGCTGTTTCAACTACTTAACATGATGAAAATCGTGTAAGGTTTCTTTCATTTGTCAAATCACTATTATTTTAGTGTGAGATCCACTAAGTACAGTTGAACATGGGGAAACCAAACATCCTTTTCCATTTTCTGAAATTATTTTATTAAAAATGACGAGTTACAATTAGGATCATAAACAACGCTAAAAGCTTTCTCCTAACTTAAAGAGAAACATTTGAATTGGCACTCAAGAATGAATACACCACCTTAATTAGTAGGAACAAAATCGGTCTCTTCTTGACTTAAGGAACTAAACTGCTTGACGATGCGAATCGGTACTCTTTTCACGAGAATCTAAATTCTACTACCACTCAGGGGTTCCTACTTTTCCCTGTACCCTTGATTATTCTTTTGGTTTTGGTACCCCTTCTGTCATATTCTACACCTCCCAACCCTCTGTCTTGAAGAAGTTTTATCAACAATGCTAATTAGGTTAGCTTTAGGAAGTGAAATTTAACTTATATTGATGAATTTTGTAATTTACTCCTATCTTGCAATATTATTAGTCCAACGTCAAGCACATGAAACTAGTGCTGTAATTATTTCTTTTTAACTATAAGAGATAAAAATTACACTTCGTAATAATCAACTATTCAAGTGTTACAGCAATATTAAATGGCAAATATTCACTCGGAGAAACAAAATTTGTAACTTTTTTTATCCCTCATGTCTCCTTATTTCCGCCATTAACAACTTGAATTGCAAATGTCAAATGGTCCATCACCCCTAAGGTAGCGTACCACAGGTTGAGAACCCTGCTCTACTGCACTTGGTATATCAAGAATATTTTACCGAATTTCCCGATAACTTCCACTTAATCCGAACAGAGGTCAGCCCAATAGTTCGATTCACGAGGTTCTACTGTACATATAAAAAATTTCAGTGTATGAGTAGTTGAATATTTATGGTCTCTGTAATGAAAATGAAGTTCAATTTAAATATTATGTTTATGAAAATTACGTATTACTCGTTAAATTGGTAATATCCCAAATTTGAGCGTGTGACGTGCCTGGTGCCCTAATTATAGTGACAGATGATGTGGCGAGATGTGGGATTCTAGTCTCACTTGACCGGCATAACCTGTAAAATCTAAGAATTATGGACTCATGATAAAGGGTAAGAGGAATTTTAAACAGAGTGAAATGTGAAACTTGAAATAGTGAGGGTATTTATGTTTATCTAGAATCGAATTTAACCCTTTCTTGTTATTTTGATTTATTAGCTTTAATGTCTTAAAATTTGCTTTAAAGTATATTGGTCTTTATTGTTCTAATCAAGCGGCTTTGGAATCTTAAGAATATTTTAAACTATCCAGTTAGTCTCAATCCAAGAATACTTTTATCCATCTAGTTAAAGTCTTTGAAACTTAAGAATATTTCATCCATCCATTTAAAGTCTTTGGAATCTTAAGAATATTTATCCATCCAGCTAAAGTCTCTGATACTTCGAGAATATTTTATCCATCCAGTTGTCTCTGAAATCTAAGAATTTTTATCATCCAGTTAAAGTCTTTGAAATCTTAAGAATATTTTGTCCATCCGTTAAGAAAATTACTTGTAATTAAGTAACATAAGTAATATACGGAAGAAAATTCTGTATAACAAGTAAACTGAATATCTGCTTTTGAACTTCAACTAAGAACGGAAAAAAGGCTCAATCGCTCAGAAGGTTAAAACATTCTGCCAATAATGAAAAAGACACTTACTGTCTTAGAAGCAATCCAAAAATCCTATGCATCCTTAGTAAATTTAACCAGCGAGGACGTTAGGGTGGTTTTGACACCCCACGCACGTAAAATGTGAAAAATACCTACTCCCTTTAGTTGAAATGAGTCAAACCTGCTATCAGCCTTTAAGGTCACCTTAAACATCTGGAATGTGTTTCAAAAAAATATTATTTTAAAAATCGAATTGAGCTTATGGGTGTCGAACAACCCGCATTGCGAGTCCTTGCGTCAGATTTATTTGTTCAGTTGAGTGATCGATTAAGGGACCAGGAAATAATTTTTTTCAAGCTATTTAAGTTTTATTGATGAAATATGTGGATTCGAGAAAATTCTATAAATGGGGATTTTTGCGGATACAAGACTTGGAAACTGGATAATAGTGTATCACCAGAGATTGATGCAAAGGTTTTATCATTCTGTATGGAATGTAACTGTTTTAGCTGGATTACATGTCTATCCATTTTCACAAAAACTATTTGAGGAAAGCTTTAAAATTGTAGAAACAATTCTAAAAAATGAAAGGTATTGCGACCTAAATTTATTGTATCCAAATGCAAGTCATCAGAATTCATTTTATATTACTAAAATATGGTTTCTCTGTACCGAAAATAGAAGCAGTATTTTCTATCCAAATTGTATAACGATTATAATATTGACGATATTCTTACCATGAAAAAAATTTTGAAAACATGTGTGTGAGAAATATACTTTTCTTACGTGTTCGAACACGTTGAATAATAAAATGCATTTATTATTTATCTTTTCGTCTAAAATAAAATTCTTGTATAAGAGAACTGTTTGAACGAATCATTTGAGCAGATATAGCATAAAATGTTGATAGTTTTGCTTAAATGGAAATAACGATTGGGGTATCGCAACACCCCGCGCTGTCTTCGCGTTACTTTCGTAGCGCGCCTCCAAGTAATCCATATGAATCATGTAAATAATATATGCTTGAATCGGAAAAAATAATCACCAATTTCCTTTGGTTATCTTAAACGTAATATGTACATTGAAATTGTAGTAGAATAATTATCCTTTGACTTGGAACTCTCTTTTAACGAAACAAGAGTAAGTATATTTCTCAGGTAGAATAACAAAGAATTCAATTGATTGGTTATGGAATATCTCAATATTGACCGAAAAATAGCACCGTAAGAATACAAGGACTATTAATATAAAAATATAAGATAAGAATAACCTACATTCTGAGTAGAATGTTTCTAACTTGAGAATTGAAAAACTAACTGGCAATTTTAAACATCATTTTCGTCATTAGCAGATGATAATTGAACTTAACAAGATAAAATATAACAAATTAGAATTCAGATTACACAAACAAAATGGAACTCGAATATCAAAGAAAAACTGACAAAAAAGAATATTTTCGTAATCATTAATATAAAGATGAATATGTTTTGGCTGAGATTTAGGAAGAATTCATGATTTTGCCATTTAAAAATATGGCAAACTTTGATAAAGTTTATCAAGAAAGATTTAAAAAGAAAGAGAAGTTTGAAAGAAGGAAAGTGAGAAAAATATTATACCATTTTTTATACGAACAAGAATTATGAAATCAAATTAGAAAATGATTGCACTCTTGTTTTTCCTCACAGCTCGCTCTTTGGCTATGGCAGCTGCTGTATGCGCTCCAGTATGGTGTCGATCATCCGCCACACAGCCGACACGGACACGGAGACGGAGTGAGCGCCAGATACTTCCGCAAAGCAGAGGTCACCACGGATCCGGAACGATGGACTCGGATTGGCGAGGATACTTATGGCGTCGGGAGATGCACCCTATGACTACGATTACTTAAACGATAAGGTTAGCTGATGATGACTTGGATATGGAGGATATGGATACGGACCCTCAATTATTACGGACGATACGGCCCTTGGTTACGGAGGGTATGGCCTTTCGGCATGAAGGATATGGTCTTGGGTATGGAAGATATCTAGGAAGTCTGGGCTATTATGGAGGTCAATTAAAAAATTTATGAGTAAGTATTTGATGTTAATTTTAAACAATTTTTTCGATGATCTAGTTCTAAAATCAGAATATTATATCAAGAACAGCGGGAGGTACCCCTAAATCTCTATATACTCTAACATATGTAGAGAAAAAAAGTAGCAAAACGCACTAAAACGAACAAGGTCCCTAAAGCAGTGGAGAAAAAAATAAGCGAAACGTCAAGGTCTACAGCTGATAGAGAGTGGGTAATTTGGCAGTGAGTCAAGACTCCGGGTCTTTCCTGTTCCGTAGAATAGTGAAGACGGCGAAAATGCAAACTGAACGCCTTTTTTAAACCGATTGACACACAAATGTGACACAAATCTACAAATAAGGATAGAAGGTTACATGGAAAATTTATTTATTCTAGTAATTTGTTAAGAAGTTATTGCGTTCAAAAGTTTGGATTACACGTACCGACAGACAGTCAACCTTGAAGATTTGGCAAATTTTATACTGACTTACATTCCTGATGATAAAACTTTCAAATTTTATCTATCTAGCATTCAGATTTTGAGTTATAGTGTTATCATGAACGCGGGCAGACAGATTTTCCTTAGACAGGATTTTGTCCAAAATTATACTATATATGATAAAACATACAAATTATGTGTCAAGATAACATACAAATTTCATCCCCTAGCTCTAATAGTTTTCGAGTTACTACAGAAAGACAAATTCTAAAATTGTGTTTTTCTGATTCAGGGAGGTCTAACGTGAATGTCGTACCGAGCTCGAGTTTTTTGACGAATACAATACTTTCTTTGTATACTATATACGTTGAAAGTAAAAGTTTTAAAAAATTGATCAGAAAAAGGGGGAAAAGGAGATAAAGTTCAACATTACTTTTTATTATTAAAATCGCATCTGTCTTAAATACGTTATTCTTTACTGAATAAATTTTCTTTATACTTTGATCATATTATTTCTATACAAATAAATAAAATGAAGAGTAAGTGTTCACAATTTGGGGCTAATATGACCCCGCGAAAAGTGTGCTAATGTTCCAAAAATGAGTGCGTAAAAGCGAAGGCTTAATAAAATATGAAAAGCTGCATAAGGTCCATAATTAGTAACTACAATAAAATAAATAAAAAAATTGAGTAGAGAGGATTCAGTCAGAAGTTTAATGATAAAATATTTGTAAATGATCAAACAGAATGTAATAAGGTTTTTTTGATTGCATAATGCATGGTTCGAATAAAAGCGTTGGGGTTTATATAGACCCTATATTTTGTCTATTTCCACAATGGAATATTCCTAGGAGGTAAAGGTGCCCACACTTTATTCGAACCATGAATTTTATTGTAATCAGAAAAATTATTTTTACTTTAGCGTTCATTTTGACGAAATTAATGTGTAAAACGTATTTGCTTAAAGTGCATTTTGAATAAAAGCTTTATAACTTAAACCTTTCTATGACGGCTGACACGAATACACACGACATGTTACATAGTAAAATCAAATTCAATATTGAATTTTTCCAATATAAACACATATTAAATATATATATATATATATATATATGAGAAGAGTATATATATATATATATATATATATATATATATATATATATATATATATATAATACATATATGATAAACAATTACATTTTTAAAATGATTTAATGACATTACCTTTCTCAAAAATTAAACCGAATATATTATGTGTGATAACTTACAATTATTAGCAACAATAAAATCGGAGAAAAGAGAATCGATCTATCAATTTTCTTTATTAAGGGCACACGAAGCAAAAAAAATCTTTGTTGCGAATTCTAATAGAGTAAACCCAAGACGTAGTAGATGCACTGCATACATGTCATTCGTCGGTGCTGCGCCTGAGTATAGCGTATTTCTGTTAGCTTCTGTGTCTGTTACAACCCTAAGTAACGTGAGGATATAACTTCCAAACTTTTCCCAAAATTTTAATGTCATTTTGTTAGTTTTAAAATATATAGATTGAATTGTATTTTCACAGACACCCAATAATAAGCAAATTTCAAAGTGTAGCTCGATTGAAGGGTAAGAAATCGACCCAATGATTTTAGGACACGACACTCAAGTTAGTAGTTTATAAAAAATGATGCTGTAACTTATTTTATTTGATTTTGTCGGATATTTAGAAAATAATAAATAACCCTAAAAGCAGTTTAAAAATAAATTTTATATCCTTTCAACACAAATGAATCTTCTACAATGACTAGAATCATGGTTCTAAAAGAAGTCTATTATTTTAGTGTTTATTATTTCGTATTATTCATTCAATGACATCTAACAATATTAAAGTTTGTTCATCAGACATTTCTAAGAACAGAGAAGAACGTCCCATAGTGTCATTTTTTTGTGAAAAAATTAAAATATATCTAGCATATCGCAAAAGAGGTTATTAAGCGGTTAAAACCTTGAATTTTTTGAAAAAGTTGTTTAAGGTTTCTGGGCTCTTAGTGACTTTTAATTATAAGAAAATAAGCTATAATTTAGAACATTAACAACAACTATGCTTTTTATTTTAAGGAAAGAAGAAGAATTTAATCAGAAGAATCCATAACAGTAAGAGATCCAAAATGAACATTTAAACGATACTGTAAAAAAATAAAATGATTGCAATTTATTGAACTGTGTTTTATTATCTTCTATAGACTTTAAAAATGATTCAAGTATTAACGAAATTTGAATACAATGTAGCAGCAATTATAAGATACAAAATTTTTCAAAACGAATTCCAAATTTAAATAAATTCCTCCCTACAATTCACAACATATCTTCAGCTTCTGAAACGCAATGAATGTTTCTTTTGATTTTAAGTTCCTTAATTTGCGATGCATATTTGTTATTTATGTTACATTAGATTTCTAAATAGTCCAGCCATAAAGTATCTACTTCCATATAAATATATTATATATTCGTACATTTCTGCAAATATATTCTTATAAGAATTCCTATCAGAATTTAGAAGAGCTGATAGCACATCACTTACATAGTGTAGCAGTATTGAAATTCAACATGCATCTGCAGTACTGAAGACTTATTTAAATATCAGAAATTAATAAGTCCACTGAAGAAATTTGTTCAAATTCATTCCAAACTATAAATGATTTTCATAATCCACTTTTCATACTCATGAAGTATGTTAACGAAAGAGATTAAAACTTACTAAATCACTTGATTTTAATAAATCAGTTATTACAAATACATACGATTTTTGAAATAGTTCTGTCATATATATATTCGTGTTATTTAAACGCAATTAAACAAAAATTAATACTTTTGGTTTAATTCTTTTATAACTCAAAGCTTTGTGAATCTCCTAATTGTCTCAAATTAGAAATTTATGTTTAAAAAATATACTTGATTAATTTACGTGAGATATATATAAATGTTGCATATATCATATAATTGTTTGCTTTTGAAAATGAAAATGAACATAAATTAATGATTTTAGAAGTAAGAGCCGTATTTAGTGGTACTGAGACATATATAGTTCAGAACGATAGTTATACCGGAATTGAAGTCGTTTGAAGCGGACATTTCCTGTTTACGATAATGGTGCCGAAAGCTATTTTTGATTTTGAAAAATGAATTGTGACTGTTAACTCTAGATGAAACTTTATTAGCTTTTATCGTGGTCCGCTAGATGTTAAACCTGTTAGAGAACACATAGTCTTAGATAAAGCAAATATTAAAATATGATGTTGTATTTAAGTGAATATTAATATATTGCATCTGAATAAGTTACGAAGTAGCTCAATGTTCGAATTAACTTATATTTAAATGTTTTTACACTCTGAATATTTTAAAATGAAAATTCATCCTCTTACGACTTCTTTCTTACGATTATGATTGAATATGACTATTCATACACTTTATACACCATTTTCCATCTTAATAGCCGTCTTGACAATTCTCAACAAATGCGCATGAAGCTGCCTTTGATGAAGACCTCTGATTGTTAAATATCATGAAATTGCAAAAGTTCATACACTTAGTTCAAATTTAGTCCTGAAAGTGGGATTTCGCACAATGTTAGATACTACACTTTAAAAGGCAATATTTATGTGTGTGTGTGTGTGTATGTTTAAAACGAACATATTGCACTATTCTACAGACTTGAGATTTGACAGTAGTTATAATGGTGACTCAATGCACTTGAAGCCCGAATTTTAAATTTAATCTTAGAAATTTTATTTAATGTTTGTGTTGTTTAGGTGACTTTTCGCACGTTTCTGTAGGCCGATCCATGAGAAATAATGAAACCCATCGATGCACCATTACAGGAGCAAACTATTATCGTTTAATGTCTTCCTGATTCTACGAGCGATCACCAATTCATCTCAGCCTCCACTTCCGAAAAGGTAAGAGAATCTACTTCAACATAGAAATGCTGCTTAATGTGGCCAAGCACCTGAGGAAGCATCACTACATCTCTTCTTCAGACTCTTCCATCCAAGGTGAATTTTACAGGCACCGCTTACACAATTAGTGCCCAACTACCAATTTCTAGAACAATGGGAACAAGACATGGTAAATAAAAAACAAGGTAGGTTGTATTAAAAGAGGGAGAAATAATATCCAGTGATGCTCTTAGGCAGCAATCTATAGACGAATACAAAGAAATTATGTTTGTCTTATCTCTAGATGTATTGGTCCAATCATTCAAAATTTCATTCGGTTTTCATTCTTCTTCAACATTTATGGTTTTTATGTCATTCTGACCTTTTTTTATTTTGTTTAAGTATTATGCCATGGATAAACGCCGTGCGCTTTGCTGGTAGTAATAAATAAATGAATCAAATCAAGATAAATTCTAAGAATAAGCACAAATTTAAAAACACTAAAGTGAGTTTTGGTAATTTTGACTGAACAGTGATTGCAAGTTCTTAAGATTGAATAGTTTGTTTTAAATTTAATAGGCAGAGTGGTTAGAATTTGCCCGACAGAGGGGCACGACCTGCTGTAGCGGAGATTATTTTAATAAAATTGGTCCGAAATGCTTCGCTAGATTATATCAACTTTTTTGAATATCCCTTGCAAAATGAGACACTAAACCAGACCCTCCACCCCCCCCCAATCCCTACGGTGCCAAAACGTAAGACATTTTGAATAGTCAGGAGGAATAAAAGATTACAGTTCGGAGATATCGTTGTTTTGTCATTTAGACAGAAATAATTAGTGATCCCCAGTAAGAGTTACTTTTCCTTTATTTTCCAAAAATTAGGTATAACTTAATATCTTGAAAGTCACAACTGCTGAGCAAAGTATTAACATAAATAGCTTATCATAATAAAGTTACCTAACCGATAGATAAATAATGATAAGAAAAGTCAACAGCGATGTTGTAGCCAAGTGAGAGAATAAACATATCGACGTATTACCTGATATTTTTAAGTCATAATGTTCTGTAATAAGATCAGACTAAACTATTTACGCACACCTGTGTTACGCGGATAAATCTGGATTTATCTATTCTCGTTACTCATTATAATTAGTACGTAAATGATTGTAATAAAAGAGATGGATAATTAAACACATATTAATGCGAAATACTGTTATATGATTTTATCACGATTGCTTAGGAGAAAATCTACGGAGCTGGAATAACCGTCTCTGCTATTGTATTAGTGCAACTTACGCACGCCACATGTATATGACTATGATGTAGCGCAGTAAAAGATTATCCACAAATGCCTATATTCCGTATATTCAAATTTTTAATTCAAATTAAAGCAATGTTTCTTTTACTTTTATGCATCAAGTATTCTGTAAGTTTCTGTACAACTTTCGAAAAGAAAACTCCTGCGCGAAGTGCTATTATAATAAAAAAACTTGCAGAGTTTGAAATTTTCAATTTATACCAATTTTTCTTATATTCAATGAAAAGATGTTTGTATTGTCTCACTCTTTAATCCTAGTAATACCATCGGCTCTTTAAATGACATCAGAAGAACCCCATTAAAAGCGTTCACCGCCACTTATACTTATACCCTAAATACTCATAAAATCACGCAGCATGCACCTACATCATGGTAATGAGCATCACAGGTAAAAAACAATACTATGCGAAAAAAACTTCAGCAGATACATACGGGGTTATCAACCATTATTTTCGCATTATTAGTCTTAGTAGTTATTAGCGATTCAAACTGCAGTATTTGTCACACAAGGTAGTTTCGACCGACTATCATTAAGTAAGAGCGGAAAGATGTTTTCACGTCAAAAACACAATTAGCATGCAATAAATCAGCTACTTTAGTTTCTTGTATACCAGAAAAATTTAAAAGTTAGTATGAAGTGCAGTCTTGAACATAACTTTTGCTTCTTAACAGGATATAAACAAGCAAAGGTTTGTTGTTAAAGCTAAAAAATTCTTAAACTGATTAGAAACTTGAGGTCTATTTTGATTTTGTCAACCAATTTAAAATCTTAAGAAAAAAATAAAAAAGACGGAAGCTAGATTCCTTTTTCAATATACATTTCAAGTCTTCCTTTAGCAAAAGTTTCATAGGAATTTACAACTAGTACAACATTTTTTGTTCATTTTTTATGTTCAGGAAACTTTATAGTTTTATTGAATGCAAAACTGCTTTTGATTGTTACCAACGGTATTGTTAGTTATTGAATATGACTCCTTGAAAATTATTATTCTGACATCATAAGAAACAAATTTTGAAGCCTGAAGTATCACTTCAGTAATTTTAACGTATGTGTATAAAGAAGAAATGGATATTTGTTTATTTATAATAGAACAATTAAATGTTTTTTCTTGATTTCCTGTAATTCTTTGTCTATACCATTTGAAGCTTTTGAATTTCTCTGACATTATTTTTTCGAGTTTTTCTTCTCCTCGAGAGAAGGGAAATATGCCCTGAATATACTTTTTTTGTCATTACAAATATTTCTCATCGAACGAAGAAATCTTAACCTTACTTATATCTATTTTCCTAATCTAAATATTGTG
Organism: Araneus ventricosus; assembly: GCA_013235015.1. NCBI lineage: Eukaryota > Metazoa > Arthropoda > Arachnida > Araneae > Araneidae > Araneus > Araneus ventricosus. Next base: position 13,576 of record BGPR01023023.1, on the reverse strand, counting down.
CAGTTTCATAAACTCAAATTTGAGTAGATATTAACAAAAATCTACTAGGCATTAGCTGTATTTTCACTACAAATGAACTTTCTTTGAAGTATTGTTAAAAAGGGAGTTGTCTTTAAGCATTATCATGATATATTTTTATTAAAGTTTTAAGTAAGCGCAGCTGTCAGGCATAAATTAATACTTAAATCGCAAAGAGACTAAAGGGCTGTTAACGATTAATAGATTTCCTTCATCTTCAGCGTCAAATCTTAGCAGCTAGAAAAAAAATATAACCCATGATTCATTCAAAAGTGTTAATGCTGAAATTTAATGCAAAGTTAAGGTTTAAATTTATATATCTGTGTCCCAGATAAATTTGAAATATTATTCAATAAAAAATATTTCAAATGCTTTAATTAACAATTATTCGAGTCGGCAACACATTCATATGGGGTCTTATGACCCCATCCTTATCTTCTGTTAAAATATTCGGGAATTTCTAATACCTTCCCCGTTACTCCTGTACCTTCATGAGGAGCTAGATGAACATAAGAAGCTAGTAACCAAATAGTAAGGTTTCTCCCTTTTACTGGGATTGGGGTTAAATTGATCTGCTTCTGCCAGCTATTCGGATCTCATTTAACGTTAAGTATGGACAGCGTACGTACGTACACACCAGAGAAGAAAAAGACTACAGAAAAGGTATGGAATAACAGATAAGTTCAACTTCCATTATTCGCATCAAAAAGCTGATTTGTTCTTAAATAAAAAGTTATTGAATGAAAAAATATTTCTTACTTTGTATATCTTTATTTCTGCTTTTTATAAAATAGCCAATAAATAAGGAGTGCAAGTGCCTACACAATTGGGGGTCAAAATGATCCGCCTGTGTGCTAATGTTCTATAGTTCGACCATATTTTATTTTTTGTACAAATAGCTAATAAAATATAAGGAGTAAGTGTCTAAGAATTTGGGGTCAAATGGACCTCGCCGTGTAATGAGTCTTTACTTTGACCATATTTTTCTTTTGCACAAATAGCCAATAAATAAGGAGTAAGATCTAACAATTTGGGGTCAAAGTGACCTCGCGCGTGTGCTAATGTTCCATACTTGACCAATATTTTATTTTTGTACAAATAGCTAATAAAATATGAGTAAGTAGGCTAATATTGGGTCAAATGACCGCTCAAAGCAAAAGTTCCAAAAAGTGGGTCGGTGCTGAAGTGTTAGAGACGGGTTCACTCAAATACGCTGATATGACGGCTCTGGTGCAGTAAACGTCGCGTGAAAGAAACGTCCTTTCATCATATGTTGGAAATTTGGAGAGATGGATCATCATCATATGACTCAAAATTATGGATCCATCCCGATAATAGCCCCTCTGATAGCCCTTAAATGTTTTTATCTTGACTAACTAACCCATTAACAAAAAATTAATTTAAAGTATTAGATTTAAATAAATTTAAAACACCGTTAATGTCCGAAATAAAATACAAATCAGAGAAAAATTTCTTTTGTTTTCTTTCAATTGTTTTTTACAAAAAAAATTTTAAAATCGGTAATAAATCATTTTTTAATTCTATTTTACATAAATATTGAAGATTTTTGAAATACAGTAAAATACCAAAAAATAAAAAATCCAATTTTAATTCCTCATGACAATTACTCAAAAATAAATTAAAGAAAATAAAAAATAAATAAAAATAACGAACTGACTTCAAAATCCGCCAACTGTGGTATATACCTGTTGAAAACTGTTTTGGAGTTTTTCAATACTTTATTGATTTTATGCAAAAGCATAAAGGAAACAATGGAAAGTCATCTGTTCAGCCACGAAGTAAAATGTCCTATAAATAGTACACTGGGCATTCAACGCTAATTTGTACCACACACTGTAAAATGTTAAAATAGTGGAACCTCGCTTAGCGAGCAAAATAAATTGAGGAAAATTAGCTGTGGACGAGCGACGTTTCGCATAACGAGTAACGAGGAAAGAATCTTGGATTGGCCTGCTACTTTCAAATCCACGGAACATCTATTCCGTTTAAATTCTTATCGCATGATGTCTAGTAATGTGAAAGGCACTTTAACTATAATATGTTTTAACTGTTAATAGAACAAGGGTTTTCTCTTGTACTAAACTCTTTCGAATCTGAACATAACATTGATTATTTTCTCTATTTAGATTCCAGCAATATTTAAGGGAGCGTCCGAACGAAGCATAGAATAGTTCATATGCATCAGGTTCGAAAATGAATGCACATATTTTTTTTCCAGAGTTATATAAATTAGTTGTTTTCTACTATTTAAAATGCAAAGTATTGTTGAATTTTGATGCGCAAAGGAAATTTTTTTTAATTTCTAAGGGATTTTCACATATAAAAATGTTGTCAATATTATCTGTTGTTATTTTTTCAGCTACAAAACTGTTTTTCTTTAGAGCGTCAGAGTCCCATTGTTGAAAATTTTGTTTAACCCAAAACTCATTAATTTTGAAATACATTTTTTAATGTTGGTGTTCGCACCAAATTTTTGGATTAAACAAATACCTGAATGTTCCAATCTCAAACCATAAAGAAGTGTATTTACATGGTAATTAATTATTAATTAATTAAATTAAATAACAAAAAATTATGTCATCCAATAAACTAAATTAATTTATTTTCTTAAATTAATCTCAACACCTAAGTTATTTTATTACCAGAAAAAAGGGCCTTATAATGTGTTAAAGACAGACCACAGTTATCTATAGGAAATTTGCGATAGGTAACTTAAATTCTTCATGAAGAATAAAAAATTTAGGAGCGAAAAATAATCAGTAAACATGTGAATGTTATTCAAAAACGTTGTTGAGTATCAAATTTCATAAAAAATATTATTGCTTAAGATTGCAAAGTAATTTTAAGTTGTGATATATGTTACACCCGTTCAGTACATTATGTATATTAACATTCCTAATGGAGTGAAGTAACAGTCCCTGTCATCTAACATCTAATTGTACGTACGCCAACTTCACTTTCTTATTCCTCATACAAAAAATGTGTCTGATTTAAACATTAAAATGGCATGGCACATTTTACGTTCAGCAACATACTATCTGAATTAAGACATGCTGATAAAAAGAATTAAAAGATAGAAAACCATAACAATTAAACTTACTGGACATATTTTCTAACGTACTTACTATTTTATAGAAGACTAAGATTTCGAAACAGATGATGAAATAAATGAAGAAAGCAAAGATCATTAGGATATTACCTTTGCCTTGCATAATAGAAGAGAAATACATGAATAAATGTATTGTTTAAATAATTGAAACGGTTTGACTCTCATTGCCAAAATGAACAATATTTTTGTAAACTGTGACTAAAAATATATTTAAAAATTTAATGAAATGAGGAAAAGTTGTTGATCAACTTGATTGATATTGCTGAAAAGAAATGTTTTTGAATTTTCGGATGGTATAAAAACATTTTTCGGGCTCTAATATTTTCGGAAGTTATCAAATAAAAGAGCCAAAACTTCGATTAATCTTCTCGTAGCTAATCTTCGTCCCCACTAAGAAAGGATTTCTTAGAATTTTAATTCATTAAAAATTACATTATATTTATACGTTTTTCGGTGTACATAACTTCTGAGCATATTATTGCACAAGACCAATTTTAACGTCATCTTAAAGTTCAATAAAGTAGCTTTTCAGTGACACCGATCTTATTTCCATGCGACATTTTGTTCAATTTTAATTAATTTCTCTAAATGTTTTCAAACATGATTTGTAATAATGCTTTTGCTGTTGTAAATAAAATTCCAACCAACCTCATTATTTCAGAAAATCTTTTATCCACGCGCTTTTGCAATTGTTACTGTTGTGATAGTACTAATTATTTTCTTGGGAAATTAACTCCAAAGAAGAATTTTTATTTCAGTATTGATTATCGCACCTGATTCAAAGTAATATTTTTTTAACAATATCTTTTGTATTTATATTAAACGTGGCAACAGATATATGTATTCAGGGTTTGGTTTTTTTTGTGTGTGTGTGTGTGTTTGAGGTAGACTAAAATGATTTTTATTCAAGCATTTAATCCCCTGCTTTCCTGCAATTTTTTAAAAAAAACTTTGAAAACGTTTTAAAATCTGTATATATAAAAGAGGAAAGCATGTTTGTGTGTGTTTGCATGTTTTTTTCGTTCTTTATGGATTTACCTCGACCAAATTTGACACTGTTATGGATTAGCACAAGAAGGAGCAAACGCCGCAAAAATTATTTTAAAATTCGAATTAGATTTTTATTTATTTAATTAAATAACGAAAATTAAACTATTTTTAGACGTCATGCCCCAATAACTCATGAAATACTTACGGTAAGAAAAGTATTTTTAAATCACATTAAAAGCAAAATAAGAATTTTTTTTAATGATACCAATTTAATTGTTGTACAATTTTTTCTCTAACTGTAATTAACATTTGAAAACTCATTCTAAACTGAAATTTCAACAATACTTTTATTGTTATAAAATAAAATTCAAAATAATTTATTTTTTCATCAAATCCTTTATTCATTTGTTTTTACCACTCTTAAAGGTAAGAAAATATTGTTTTTTTTTTGGTCAAGGCAAACTTCTTACTTCCGCTATTATTTCGAAGCATGCACTTATTTTTTCGTATCTTTTAATATGCACTCAAATATCCAATGACGTTAGTTTAGTTATTACGCGATGTTTTGTTTAAATTTCACACATTTTTGAATATTAACGTTGATATGGCAATGTTGTTTAAAAAGAGTAGAAAATTGCCATTTCATGTTTGAACTTCAGTTTGACTTTATTTATAGTATTGATAGAGATTATTTATATTTAGTTTTTATTTTATAAGAGCATTTATAATTAATTTATAGAGCAGCAAATATATCCTTAGAGTGGATGTACAAGTAATAATTTACAGATAATTTCAAACACCGGATATGTTTTGAAAAATTGGGAAAATTGAATTAAAATCATGCCTCCAAAGAAACGGGTTTCCTTTGGTAAACCTTCAGTTGGGGAAAAAGGAAGATCAAAGCGTCGGAAACAGAAGAAACAAGTAGAAGGCAACGGTCAGATGCTGAAAGGAGGGCAGTTCGAAGAGAGCGAGAAAATTTCGAAGAAAACCAAGCCAGGCTGCAAGCAAGTATTCAAAGGATGGCAGTTCAAAGACAGCGAGAAACTTCTGAAGAAAGTCTAGCCAGGCTGCAAGCAAATGCTGAAATGATGGCAGTTCGAAGACAGCGAGAAACTTCTGAAGAAAGAAAAGGCAGACTGCAAGCAAATGCGAAAAGAAATACAGAACAAGGACAGGGTGCCTCTGCATCGAACGCTGTGAAATGGAGTTTGAGTGCTTATAAATATAATTCCAATTGCGCTTATGAATCTGAAAGCGTTGTGAATATGGGATCAATCTCGTGTTTTTTTTTTGCTCACTTTGGGGTGCGAAAAAGTGGCATAGTGAATCACCTGGCCTATGATGCAGCAACGGAAAAGTGCAACTGTCTATGATTGTCTATGCTTCAAGAGCCTCCTGAACCTTTGAAAAGTCTTTTAATAGGAACTGCATCAGATTTTACTCATTTCTTAAAAGCACTAATTCTTATAATTCTACATTTTGTAAGACTTCCTTTGGTTCGAATATAATAAGTGAAGGAGTATTCATGCCTACATTTAAAGTAAAAGGGCAAATATATAATCGACTAGGTTCACTTCGACCTTTTACTAACGAACAACCAAGATATTTTCAACTGTACTTAGTCGGAGATATGCGACGCCAGACAGAATATAGATCAAATAGAAACCCGCCAACAAAATTGGAAAACATTCCACAACTTCAAGAGATGCTCCATGAACATAATCCTTACATTAGAACTTTTAAAAGTGCAGTTGAAAACATTCATAGTACAGAATATCAAATTAAATTATAATTATTACGCTGACAAGAGACCTTCTTCGGAACACGGAAGAAGATTTTATTTCCCAGAATGCAATGAAGTAGCTGTTCTAATTGCTGGTGAAGAGCATGGAAAGAAAGACATTGTCATTAAAACTCGAGGCAATAGGCTGCAATTTATAGATGAAACCCATAGGTCATATGATAGCCTTCAGTATCCATTGTTATTTCCATATGTAGAAGATGGGTACCACTTTGGTATACTCCAAGCAGGGGGAATTCAAACAAAACAGTTTCTTGCATGGACTTATATGCTTACAGATTTATGGTTAGAAGTAATGATAGTCATTTGATGTTGTTCAGAAATCTCTTCCACCAATATTCTGTTGATATGTACGCAAAAACTAAATCTTAAAGATTGCGTTTCATTAGAACACATCAGAAACAGTTAAGAACTAATTCATATATGCATTTGAGAGATTCAATAAATAATGATGTTGTCGGAGATGACATTGGCCAAATCTGCATTCTTCCTTCAACGTTCAAAGGAAGCACACGTTACATGCATGAAAGAGCTCAGGATGCTATGACCTACGTGCGGACTTATGGGAGACCTGATTTGTCCATAACGTTCACGTGCAATCCTAAATGGAAAGAAATTACGGGTGAGTTACTACCTGAACAAACATCCGTTTGCCGACATGACCTTATAGCTAGAGTATTTCGGTTGAAATTAGCAAAAATGATGAAAATAATCACAAAATATAATATTTTTGGTACAGTAACCCTCGTAGCGTCAGGCTTTCTGTCTCGGGAAAGAAAACCCCCTCATAAGTGTCAGACCCGAGATTTTTCCTTCTACCAGTTTTTCTCTCCTCCCAGGTGTCACGCGACGACATAATGAGAGGGAGTGCCTGAGGTCAGGAGAGGGTTAATTTGAATAGTTCTATTCTCCCAACATGGTATTACGTTTAGCAGCGCAAAATCAGGGCCGGAAGTCCCCTGCGTAAAATTTGCAGATCATTCTGAGTTGTTATTTTTTAGATTTAGAGAGTAAATGTGTATCCAAAATAAGTGTCAATTAACAGGCATAAAATTGAACGTTTATTAACCTTGAATATGCATATATACGTATTCTTATAAGACTAATCTACAGAATTTTGAAATTTTTTAACTAAAGAAATGTTTTTAATTTTAAAAAACAAGTAAAAGGAATATAAAATAAAAAATTAAAAGTTCGACAATTTTCTCTTTTAGAGATTACTTTAACTGAAGGAAATTCGAATTAAATTTGCTTTTGAAACTTAATTTTTGAATATAAAATACTTTACAGATATAAAAGATTTACTTAACATATGAGTACGTTCATACCTTTTAATGTAAATATTTTTTTGTTTTTATTTATTAGTGTATTTAAAAAGAATAATGGACAAAATATACGTAATCAACTTTTTGAACTGTTTCATTCTGAAAATTTTAATATAGATTATACGAAATAGTATATTTTCTAAACGTAATAATTTATTATAACTGGGAATTTTAAGGTTGTTGAATATTAAATATGATTCGTACTTGGGCATTTTTTTTTGGGGGGGAGATTACGAAAACAAATAAGTTTCTTCCTTATATTTATGAACACGAACAAAAGAACAGATAAAATTAATTTAATGACAAAGCAGCAAGTAAATTTATCCTATAGAAAAATTATAAATAAAAGTGCGTAACCTAAGGCCACCTATCATTTTAAGATTTCGAAACATGGGAATTTTATTTCCACATTAGCCCCTTTAACGGATTCCTAGATCCACACTTGGTTATTAATACTAATTTATGAAAATTTTAGAAAGAATAGGACCTAATCATGTAGATGTACACCCTAAATCTTCATCTCGAAATTCGAGACTTCGTATAAAATTCCTTATTTAAAGAATTGTTTTTCTAAATGTGGAAGAAAAAAAATTATAACGCGTTGTTACTAATTGTGATTATTGTTCTAAACACACATTTTAAATACTACAAAACATTTTCACATTAGGTTTTACAGGGTATTCTTTTAATTAAGTAATTCTTAATTTTTAAGATTTAAACACATGGAACTTTTTTTCCAATAGCAATCCTCCCCCCTTTTAACGAATTTCTAGATCCACAATTGGTAACAAATGCTAAGTTATGAAAATTCAATAAAAAATAAAATCATAATCGCATACAAATAAACACCAGAAATCGTAATCTACGAATAATACGAAATGACGGATGAGATTCTCTATTCACACAATAGTTTTTCTAAATGTAGAGGAAATAAAATTAAAACTTAGTATCATTAATTTTGATTTTTGTTTTAAACACACATTTTTAAGTACTACAACACATTTTCAATGCACTAAATGAACAAGATATATTTGTTTGTGTTTCAAGAATTAAATATCTCGTACCTAACTTCGAGTAAAAATTTCAAAGTTCGAGGTAATAAAAATATTTTCATAACTATGTAGTCCGGAGAAAACAAGAAGACGTACACATTTAATTTGTAAAAAAAAATTCATATAAAAAATTACAAAAATTTATTCTCCTAACGTTTTAAGAAAAAATCTAAAAACGTTCATTGATAAAAACTTTAACTTGTTGCATTTTCAAACTGTAAAACATTCCCAACTTTTCTCAGAATACTCAAAGAAAGGTCAACAAAGGAAGTCATCTGCACTGTTGCCCAATGACGGGTCTAATAGCCCCCCTACGGCGTGAAACTGAACGCAGAAGGGGGATGCAATCTTTTGTCCAAACCCTGGCACTTTAAAGGTAAGCACTGTTCTTTCGACATGCCGACGGGAGGGTAAGATGCCACATGTACAGCATTGAATGGCAGAAGCGAGGATTGCCTCAAGCTCATATTTTGCTTTGGCTTAGGAACAAAATTCAGAGAAATGAAAACGATTCAGTTTTCTCAGCTGAACTTCCAGACAGAAATTTAGATAAGAATCTCTTTGGAATTGTAAAAAGTCCTTGATGTACGGTCCATGTGGAGCTCTCAATTTCAATTCACCATGCATGAAAGGCAATGAATGTACAGAACGGTTCCCAAAGACATTTTTAAAAGAAACTCAAACTGGTGCAGATGGGTATCCCTCATACCGCAGACGGAAACCTGACGATGGAGGCTTTATTACTATAAGGATATTAACTCAGCTTTCAACAATGGAAGAGAAACACGCAATAACATATTTGTTTAAACAATGAAAACGGTTTAAATTGCGTTGCAGCACTTAAAATTATTGCTGTAAATTATAAAAAAAATATTTTTTTAAATTTATTAAAACTGGAGAAAATAATGTATGGCCATTTTTTCGTATAAAAAACTTTTAGACGTTTAAAATAAACTTCATTAGAACGGAAATTGTTTGTTCTTTCTTATGGTGTATCTATTTTCTTGCTACGATTATTAGAAAAAATACAATGAAGAAATGAGTACAAAAAATCACCCAAAATACCAGAAATTAAATAAAATTTTTCTAGATTGAATTTTAAAATTCTGGTTTCGAGATGCATTGAGTTACCATCAGGACAACATGTTTGCCAAATTTCAGGGCTGTAAAAGCAATATTTTACGTCTAAACATCGCGCACACACACACAAGCATTGTCTTTTATATACAGGATGTCCACACTTATCGTAGTCCAATAGCTACTTTCTAAACTGCTATAGATAGATATATAGTTCCAATTGGAAAAACGCTTTAAATAAAGAAAAGAAATATATTTTATGTTTTTTGAGTCACTAAATATATTTCTGAAAAAATTACGCCTTGTAACTTTGTATACGGTTCCCCTGTCCTATCAGTCATGTTTAGTAAAATATTTTTGACAATCTAACATTTTAAACAAAAAAAGTCCCATTCTTCAACGACTAAAACTGAGCGAGTTGTGGAAGTTTGAATCTCATGATCTTTAATCAATCAGAGGCCTCGTCGAGCAACTGCTGAGTATTGATTGATGATTCGTCTGCAAGACGGCTATTGAAATGTTGTAAATTGTTCTAAGTCAGCGATATTTAAAGCACCATAACTCGGTCAGTTTTAATCGCAAAAGAATGGAACTTTTTTGTTTAAAATATTAAAGTGTCAAGAACATTTTGCTAAATATGATTGGAAGGATAGGGGGAGTGTTTAAAAAGTGTGATTTCGTAACTTTTTCACGAATATATTTATTCACTCAAAAACATATATTATAATTTTTCATTTCATTTGAAGAATTTTTCTAATTGAAACTATATGTCTATCTCTAACTGTTTAGAAATTAGCTATTGGACCACGGTGAACACTCTGTGTATAAAGATCTCTCTATGATTATCGATCGCAAGTTATTTTTTAAAAAATGAATGCTTCGGAGCAGCATACCGTAAACAAGAAACTTGCGCCATGCAAGTTCCAATTCCGAGCTATAACCCTATTCGATTCCGAACCTGAGGCCTTACCACTGAGCCACCATGCCCTTCTTACTTTCAAAATTCGTGAATTTCGCTCGATTTTTTTAGCAGAAGGTGAATTCAACTAAACTGCATCGAGCTTATTTTTTAAACAGAACCTTTTAATTGGAGACTATTATGAAGTTAAAAATGATACGCGGTTATGAAGAATTAGCAAAAAGTATTATTTCTTTAGCTGTTTAGAGCGTTTAAACCAGCATACAATTTATATCAAAGAATATTTCCAAATAAGTTGTATGTGATTTGTTTAAAGCACCAGTTATTAAAATGAAAAATGATTTATGAGTTTATCTCTTTCGTTAAATACTTCATGGATCAAAATGGATTATACAAATAATTATTTGGAATGAATTGCAATTCTTTCAGTGGTTTGTTATTTTGATATAATAAGTTCCAACTCAGAGAATTGGACGAACCACACTTTTGATGTTCTATCGAATCTTCAAAATCTGATGAATTCTTGCAGGATATTTTTGTAGTAAAATATTTATGAATAAATATGTATTCACAATGAAGCAGATACTTTATTGATTGACTATTTAGAGAGTCTAATGTAACATAAATAAAACAAATATAGATAACAAATTAAGAAACTTAAAATTAAGGAGACATTCTGGCATGTTTTCAGAGCTGAAGATATTTGTCAACTGTAGGAGAATTTATTTAAAACCTTTCCTGTAGAAAATATTTTGTATCCTATAATTCCTGCTGCATTGTATTCAATTTAGTTAAATACTTGAGTTGGCTATCATTTTTAAAGTTTGTAAAGATAATAAAACACAATTCAATAAATTGCAATCATTTTATTTTTTTACAGCATCCGTTTAAAGTTTTCATTTTGGATCTCTGTCTGTGATGAAGATTCTTCTGGTTAAATTCTTCTTCTTCCTGTAAAAGAAAGTATAGTTCGTTAATATTTCTAGAATTATGTCATTTTCTTATAATTAAAAGTCGCTAAGAGCCTAGGAACCTTAAACATACTTCCTCAAAAAATTCCCTAGAAATTTTTAACATCTTCCTGACATTCTTTGCTATTTGCTGGATATTTTAAGATATTTTTCACTAAAAATGACACTAATATGACGTTTAACTCCTCAGTTATTAGAACTGTCTGATTGAAAACTTTAATATTGTTAGATTTCATTGAGTGAATAATAGAAAAAATAAACACACAAAAATAATAGACTTCACTTTAGAACCAATAAATAAAGCCATTGTAAATGAAAAACTTAAGTTGTAATTATAAAGAAAGAGAACATGAAATTTTTTAAAACTGATTTAGTTCATTTATTATTTTCTAAATATCCGCAAAAATCAAATAAAAATCAGTTACAGCATTCTTTTTATGATTACTAATCATGGACATTATGCAGCTTTCCATATTTTAAATTTCACACATTACGATAAGAAATTAAAGGGAAAACTGACAAACTTCAAAAAGCGTGTTTATCAGTTCTAAATTAGATTCACATAATTGTTTGATAAAATATCGATACGAAAACAAGATTCAGACTTTTAATTCTTTCCTGCCTAGTGGTGTAATTCACGGAAGACAAAGGAGCAGGTGTATAGATGATTCTAACTGCAATATCAAGGGTCGACGAAAAAAAGTTTTTGAGCGGATATCGCAGTTTTTAAAGTCAAATATGGCATATCATGCCGTGGGGGCAATTCATTGATGTACCTGATAACTACTGGAAAAAAATAGTTATATGAAACTCGGGCGCCTATTTCCTTTAATACGACACAGTCCCTTCCATATCAGAAAATATCCATATGTTTAAGACAGAGATTACTTTTGTTACTTTCTCGTATACGAAGTATACAAAGAGAAAGTACTGTAATCGTCAAAAAATTGGAACTCGAGATTTTGACGAATCTCGACGTTTTAGACCTCCCTGAATCCGAAAAACACAATTTTAGAATGATGTCTGTCTTTCTGTCTGTGAACACGATATCTAGAAAACTATTAGAGCTACTGGGATGAAATTTGGTATGTTATCTTGACACATAATTTGTAGGTTTCTCTCAAATTTTGGACAAAATCCGTCCAAGGGAAGTCTGTCTGTCCGCGTTCATGTGAACACCATAACTCAAAAACTTGAATGGCTAGATAGATAAAATTTGGTACAGTTTTATGGTCAGGAATGTAGGTTCGTATATTATTTCGGGCCAAATCCTTCAAAGGGTTGACTGTCTGTCGGTATGTGTAATCGCAAACTATTGAACGCAATAACTTCTTAACAAAATTACTAAGACAAATAAAATTTTCCATGTAACCTTCTATCCTTATTTGTAGATTTGTGTCACATTTGTGTGTCAATCGGTTTAAAAAGGCGTTCAGTTTGCATTTTCGCCGTCTTCACTATTCTACGGAGCAGGAAAAGACCCGACTGATCTTTACTCACTGCCAAATTGTACCCACTCTTTATCGCTGTAGACCTTGATTTTTCGCTTATTTCTTTCTCCACTGCGTTAGGGACGCTTGTTCGTTTTAGTGCGTTTTTGCTTACTTTTTCTCTACATATGTTAGGCAGCATATGAGAAATTTAGGGGAAACCACTGCCGCTGTTTTCTTGTATAATATTCATAACGATTTTAGAATTAGAATCATCAAAAGAAAAATTGTTTTAAAAATTAGCATCCAAATACTTACTCATAAATTTTTAAATATGACCTCCATAATAGCCCAGACCTCCTAGATATCTTTCATACCCAAGACCATATCCTCCGTAACCGAGGCCATATCCTCCGTAACCGAGGCCATACCCTCCGTAACCAAGGCCGTATCGTCCATAATAATTGTAGGGTCCGTATCCATATCCTCCATAACCGCCAAGTCCATCATATCCATAGTATCCGTTTCCGCATCCGTAGTCATAGGGTGCGTCCCCCGCAGACACCATAATATCCGCCGTATCCGAGACCATAAATTCCGGATAATATTCCGTGGTGACCCTCTGCTTTGCGGAAGTATTCGGCGCTCTACTCTGCCCCGTGTCTGTGATTTGCTGTGGTGGCGAAATGACATCGACGCCATGTTGGCGCATACAACGGCTGCCATATAGCCAAAACAAGAGCGAGCTGTGAGGAAAAACAGAGAGCAATCATTTTCAAAGTTGATTTCATAATTCTTGTTTCGTATAAAAAAATGGCATACTGTTTTTCTAGCAATACGTAACTGAACGAAGCAATTTG
>BGPR01023022.1:0-13858 GCA_013235015.1 Araneus ventricosus | reverse complement strand
ACGCTGTAATTTTTTAATGTTGTTTTGGTTTAACTTTTCTACAAATAAAATATCATTATCGCGAAAAAAAATAAGCGGGAAAATCAATAACGTGTATCTTTTGTTTTGATTTTATTTTCAAAACTTTTTCATGTCATTGTGGGCGTTTTTTTTAAAATTTTGTTGAAGTCTTGATTCTACCGGCATTGCAGTGCGCGTCTGAATAACAACTTAAGTCCTTTTAAATGTGCTATTATACTAGTTTTTACTTATTTTGTTAATTTAAGTTCGTTCTCGGATAAAAATCTGTGAAGTGTCTCAAAAACTTCATACTGTTTTTTTTTAATACAGGATTCCCCGAAATTCATCTTCTTAATCATAGACTCTATTTTGTTAGTTACCTTAAAAATAGTCATGGAATGGTTCTGCAATCCTAAATTAAGTTTATTTATTTCTGAAAAAAATCTCAGATAAGTACGCAAGCTGCTGCAACCATTCACTTTCATAAATTTTAGAGCTCAACGTAAAAGGGTGGTCATCAAAAAACATTTAAATTTCATGTCTCAGTCAGGGCCGTACCGAGGGGGTGGCGAGATTGGCCCCCGCCAATGGCGCAGGCAGAACGGGGGCGCAAAAATGACCATTTGAAAAACTTCGATTTTCTGTGCAAATAAAAAAGAATTTCGGAATAAGTCTTCAGTGGCTTACTAAACATTACGGGAGTGTCTAGTTGTTTTGTCTAGTGGTCAGTTTGTCAGCTTGTGTCCAGTGGTGGATTTTGGCAATACGGGGTCACATGCGCTGAACGTTTTTAGTCATCTCCGAATACTAAATGTCTTAAATTGGCCGTCGGCTTAGCACTGCCATATACACCGAATAGATTTTGAAGCCCTCTAAGGTCTTGAGGTACGAGGCAAGCGCCTCTAACGCTTGTGCGAAAACCCGCCACTGGTTGTGACCCCCTTACACAGAGAGAGAGAGAGAGAAAGGGCCTGCGCCGTTTCTTGGAAAAAAATAGCAAGTAGCTTTATGTTACTAACTGATGAGGCAATGAGCACTTTGAGTTCCTTGCTGCCGCAGGAAAAAAGGGTCCCTTCAGAAAGGCGAAAAGGGTCCTTCTTTGACCATGGGTGTGGTTCTTGCCTAGAGATGGCAAAACAACATACTTTTTCATCTTTATTTGCATCTCATTTTACAGTCGTAAAATAGATGGACAAGGGAACTCGCCTGCCTTAAGAATATTTTTTGAACCTCTAAGACGCTGATAAGAGAGGGCAAAAAATTCAAGTAATTTGATTATTTAAATCTCAAAGTAAAAGGGGAATCGCGCTTTTTCTTGGAGTTTTGTGTTTTAGGGTGGAGAGGTCTTATTTTATCTTGTTTACTATATTGTAGGAAGGAAAAAGGGGCCTCGTCCTTATTGGACGAGTGGTTCTTTGGTGTTTCTTTAGTCGCAAATAATATGAAGAAAATGCTGCTTTTCTGTTTTTGTTTCATCAGAGAGTGGGTGCGTAAAAAAATACTTGGACATTTTCATTCTTTTCTAAGGAGATAAATTAGTTTTAAAGAGGTGAGCTCAAATTATTTCTGTATTTTTAAATTGCTTTTGTTGTATTAAATACGTCACCTTCTACTGCTAGCTGACTCGCCAACTGTATTAATTATATATTATTTATGCCCAACCAATTTTAAAAACATCTATTTATTTAATTTTTCGCAAGCTAATTTGAACTAAATTTTAAGGCAATATCTTTTGCATCTAATAAAATTAATGACTTTGACTTTTACATTCTATTGTTAAAAAAGTCTTAGGCAGAATGTCTCTTTAATATCATTAAATTCAATGAAAATTAATTTTTATTTCGATCATGCAAAATTCAGATTTAAATTACATTTATTACACTTTATTTATCTGACTATAACTTGAATGTTCTACCTAATTATTACATATAAATAAATGGTACGGTTTCCATTGAAGATTATCTGCCCTAAGTGAAAAAATGAATTTTAGATAATTAATATTATTATTTCAATCAAAATAATATAGTAAATCTATTTAAAAAGTAAATTTATTTTAAGTAGCAAAGAATTAACAAAAAATTAGACTAAAAAAATTGGAAAAGCAACGAAAATGCCAGCATTTCATTGCAACAAAAGAAGGTTTTATATTGTAATAATCGAAATAAATTTTTATATCACGTTTTTTAAGATAAGAGAAACATAAAATTAAGCATTAAGGGAAATATTAAATTAAAGATTTTATGAATCAGTGAAATTAGTTTGTCTTTCAATCCAGCATTGTTGTAAATTATATATAAAAATATATATTTTTTTAAATTGTGAAATTCAAAAAAATTACACAACTAGAGAGTTATCATTTGAAAGATAAATTTTTTTTGAAATATAAGAAGGTGTAGAAATTATTTTTAAATGATAATACTTCCGGCTATTATCGCTGAACCCCCCCACCCCCAATTTCTTTCTTAAGTTTTAATTAATTAAAGTTTTAAAAATTCACTGAGGTGTGCTTTGCCACCCTTCATAGTAGGTTTGTACCAAATTTGGCAATCTAGGCTCAACGGTCTGTCTTGTAGAACGCCAACAGACAGTCACCTATGCATGCATGCGCTTTTAGTAGTAAAAATATGCATACAAAAGCATGAATACAAGCAAAATATAAAATTAACACTATAGTATTTCGTTTTAGAGTTCATTGCATAAAAAATATAATGCAACTATTCTACACCAAATTCACGATCTCCTTGATTTTACTTGTCTTGATAATTGTAATTGATTTAACCATAAAATTTTACTTTACAATAATGTATACAAAGATTAATGTCATTTGTCTTTTTAAAAAATTCGACATCTTTGCTTGATATTGATGAAATTTGGCGCATATGCTCTTCAAAACAAGAGTAGAATCACTATCAACTTTTCAAAGCTCAAAAGATAATAAAAATTTCAGTTAATAAAAAAATAAGCAAGATTTTGCAGTTTTTTCGCCGTATTTTTCAAAAATATCATCTAAAAAAAGATGCCTTTTATACGTCATTTTAAAATACAAAAAATATCTTTTTAATGACATCAACTTAATAACTTCACAATTTTTTTCTTTAATTTAAAGAAATTTTACAAAATGTATGATTTGCAACAATACTTTTCAATTTTAAAATGACAAAGTAATTTCCTTATTTAATCAAATTATTACTAATTTCCTTATTTTTTTTATATAATCGCATATTTAATCACATGATCTCAGTATAGAGAAATTCACGGATGAGAAGCTGCCGGATAAGTAAGCAGGTTCTCGCTCCCTTTTTGAATACAGTAATGGGGGTGTGGCTCTTAGGATCCATCTCCGATGACAGGTCTACCCCGGTGAAATGGGGGGTCGTCACATAAGCCGCTCGTAATGGGGGCTACTATGCGGGAACCACAGTGCCCGATGAAGTCGTGGGAGCCGGTCGTTAAATGTAGACCCGGGTTCCAAGGCAGAGCGGGGTGATGTCTTTTTGTGATATTTAATCATATGATCATTGTTAACATTATGATGAACAAAATTTGCTCTCTTTGAAACATTTAACTACTCTAGCTCCAAAAGAGATTTTCACTTACCCGCAGTTTTTTCTTAAACACTTTTTGAAATATATTTTTCAACTCAAGCTCATTAAATAAAGTGATTTTTATTGCAATTGGTAAGGTTTATACAGTGAAATATTTTCTTTTTTTGCCACTAATGATAATATTTTCTCTCTTCAATTATAATGAGATAATTGGCACAAACACTTTATTTTTTTCTTTTGCTATCGAATTACAGATTCTTAGTTTCATTTTAATTTCGCAATTATTGCAATTCAGGTTTCTTTTTTTTTTGACATATTGACTACGAAAAAAATGAAAATGAACATTTATTATCTTCACAAAATTTATTAATTGGAAAATTGTGGTAGTCATCTTTTTTTTTATAAACGATATTTTTAACATTTTTCTTGAAACTATTTTTGGAAATTTAGTTTCTACTTCAAGATTCTTTCTTTTAGCTTTTCAAATCGTCATATTATTCTGTTAATTTTTTGATGTTCAGTTTGTTGTTTTTTGTGTTTGGCCTTGCGCAAACGTTTACCTCAATACAATTAACACTAAAATGTTTTATTTCGAGAGCAGGGAGAGAAAAAGATAAATTAATTTCACATATATTTTTTCATTAAATTCGCATTTTTCAATCTTATCAAACAATAAAGATAAAATTTTAAATAATTATGTATTCCGTATTAATTGTTTAACAACGAGGATATTCCGAGCGAACAAGCTGGTCTCTAAAAGCAGTTAGAAATATATTAAAATTATAAACAGAAGCTACTCTAAGCAGAATAATGGTTTATAAAGTAAACTTGCTGATGTGGAAGATCAACAGGTTCATAGATGATACTATGCCCATATCTTGAATTAAGTGTTAACTAAAGCAAAATGTTGTGTAGATGCAGATTCTTTTTTGAATTTTCTCCAGAATTTAGTAACTTTTGTAAGAACTTTACTTTCAGTTTGGCTTTGAAAATATCCAAAATAACAGTGCAGTTAGAGAACATCAACTAAATATTTTAACAAAAACTAACAACCCTTATACTGTTTTAAAAAGAAGTAGCAAAATATATTATATGCTCAGATAAGAAAACTACAACTTACTACAGTAATTTTATTAAAATATTTTAATGGTAAGGTTAGAGGGAATTTTTTTAATAAGGTTAGAGGGAAATTGCTTAAATTGGACCACAAACAGTTACCTTAATTGGGCTGTTTAAATAAAAAGGACTACAATCTAAAACTAGAGGAATAGCTCAGAAAGTTGCAATCTGTTGTAGTCATCATAAATTAGAAGTGGAACAAGCCAAAGCAAAAAACCACACAAGCACAACTGCATACAATAAAGTAGAATAGTCTTAGTAGTCTAGAATATTCTTATATTTTGTGTTTTCAGCCATTACCAGAATCACTTTTGAGTATCCCTAACTTGTCCCCCGCTTATACCCAGGGGTACACGTACTACAGGTTGGAACCTCTGTCTATTATTTTCTGTCTTTTAGAAAATATGTGCAATATGTAATTTATTTGATGATGCACTTTCTTTATTGTGTACAGTATTTTTCATGAATATAGTTCATTAAAGAATTTTTAAGAATACGTAATTTTTATTAAACGTATTTAATAATTTATAAAATATGCTAAATTTGTGTATAAAAATATTTGCAGGAATGTAGTTTTTCCTGGTAGGGGTTTTATAGAAGCGATGTAAAAATTAATGAAAAAGTGTCACGTAAGGGGGGGGGGCGCAACTTTGGCTCTTCCGCCAAGGGCGCAGGATCACCTCGGTACGGCCCTGGTCTCAGTTCAGACAATCTTGCGAGTATATTTCCTCGCGAAAGCCATCTCACTTCTGTGTGCAAAAGTAACGTAGTATGTAGGCTGGCCATTTCTCCACAGAAAGATTTGAACAATCGGGTGTTAGTTGAATTAGCTGCTAAATGGCGCATTAGTCAAGATGTTTTCATGCTGCCATTTTATAATATCTCTCCTTTATTACTTATTTTATAATACAAACAACGCAGAGTGGTTTTAGACAATCTTCATCACCCGTGATATCTATATTTTAATAATTTAATAAATCTATATTTTGAGTATTCTTTAGAATATTTTCTCTTCTTCGGAGGCGCACTGATGTTTTGAGGTTCTTTTTTCGATATTAAACAATTATCGAATATTAATTATTTTTCGATATTAAACAATTATCGAATACTAATAACAAAATCAATTTTATTTCTTACCTGAACAGGTCAATCAGTCGGCCTTGGCACTTCATGATTATCATCTTGGTGATCCACAGTTATCTCCATAGCTGCCAAATCGGTGGTTCGAATTTCAGTCTTAGATGCCGATCTCTTAAGAGTTCCAGTTTTCAACCACTTGTTCATTTTGAGAAATCAAACAATATCGAACTGAAGTCACTCTAAAGATAAGCTCTTCAAATTGAACACCCATGAAAACTGAAAGCTTGATTTATAATTCGTTATTTTGCATTCCAAACGAGCAATTAATGATGTCTGCGTTTAATCATGCTTTTAATAAAAACGTCAGAACAAGAATCTTTGAGAGGATTCCGGAATGTCATCGATAAGCCTTAACTAGAAGAACAAAAATAAAAAGAAACTGGCTCCTAGTGAAGCTACAGCTTTTGCCAACACACTGATGATTCATGCATAATCGGGGCTGGTGAAGACAAAATAACAATCATTTACCAGTTTTCTTTTTGCTTTCTTTTTTTCTTATTTTGAGCGTAGGTTAGACTAGCACAACTTTTACTTTTCACACGAACTTAGGAAACCACAGAGAAAAGCAAAATACTGTAACCTTTTTTAATCCTTTATATTTTCTTGTGTCCGCCATTACCGACTTTGATCTCGCGTACCCCAAACTGGTCCTCCGCGTACCCCTAGGGGTACGCGTACCACAGGTTGAGAACCTCTGCTGTAATCCGTCATGAAGCTGAAACCCTTGCCTAACAGCTTCGTTAATTCGATTTTAAAGTTTCTCTTATTATCTGCTACGATATCTTCTTGTATCAAATTAATGTTGTCAATAAATCAATGCAGTAATAAGTGAAGCAGTGACTCTATTGATATAGGGCAACAATTTTTTGACAGAATATCGAGAAAATGGGTTGAACAGAGTGATTAAAAATTTTAAAGAGTTCGCACAAATTTTTGACACAGAACTCAACTTTGGAAAACCGAAGAGAATACGGTATAGTAAGAAAAATTTAGATAAAGTCGTGATAAACCCGTTTTAATGCGGACACCTGAAGATCAGTTTAAAATGAATTTTTTAACCCTGTGTTAGATTATGCAATCAAGGCGATTAGTGAGAGATTTGAACAGCTTAATGAGCATACGGATACTTGGAGATTTCTGTGTATTTACCAAACAGAAAAGAACTCGGAAAAACAATGTTTAGATCTTCAAGTAGCTTTAACTGTAGCATCTGAATCAGACATCGACGGAAGTGCATTGTGTTTTGAATTAATGAGCATCGAACATTTTTTCCGAAATGCAGTCAAGGCGAGTGCGCAGGATGTTTTACTTTACACTTTATAAGAAAAGAAACTAGTAGACCTTTATCAAACTTATGGACTTCGCTAAAAATCTTTCTAACCATGCCAGTTTCTGTTGCCAGTGGCGAAAGAAGATTTTCCGAATTAAAACGGTTCAAAACTTTTTTCGGGTAAATTTTGATACAATGTAAATTAAGCGCATTAGCTACTCTCTCAATAGCAAACGAATTAGCTTATAGTCTAGATTTTTTTAGAATGCTTGAAATGATTTGCAAGTGAGAAAGCGAGAAGAGTACACAACTCTTAAATTAATGTTGCACTACGAATGAATATTGATAAATGTAATCGATTAAATGATTTTTTTAATATATAAAACATTGTGGAATAAACAATAAAATAGTATTAATGTCGGATTGCCTTCATAGTACAATTAAATCTTTAACTATAATTAAATCATTTACGATCGTTAAATCTTAATTATTATAGTTAATAATTAAAGTTAAATCGCTTAGCATATATACGATTTATATACAAAGGGGGGGGGGCACAATAATTTCGCACAGGGCACCGATCACTCAGGATCCGGCCCTGGTGGAGTAAATTATCTCGAGTTAAGTGTCACGTGATATAAGAAAGCTTAGTCCGTTTTGATCAAAATGAAAACTCGGATGTGATTTATAGCCGAAAGTCCACCTAAATTTCCATTAATACGTTACCTGACAAACCTGATTATAATTCAGCATTTAGAATAATAAAATGTAGCGTATCTGCGAACATAAAACTAATTTGATAATTTTTCACGTCATGGGATAGTTTCCTTAAATTTAATGAATTAATTATTCGTTGACTTCAGTTAATTTTATGCACCCCTTTAGATAGATAATAATATTAATTAATTAGATAGATAATAATATTAATTAATTAGATAGATAATAATATTAATTAATTAGATAGATAATAATATTAATTAATCTAATTTATTTTGCTTGACAAATAAGATTATTTCTTCATTTCAAATTGGCTCACAACTTTATGTTATTTTCACCGACTTTTCGAAGGCCTTTGACTCTGTCGAATTTGGCATTCTTTTAAATAAGTTGCATGGTCTTGGTTTCCATGTGAACCTGACGGATTGGCTTTATTCTTATTTATGTAATAGTACACTCTATGTTTATTTTAATAATGCTGTTTCACGTGAGTTCTCGGGTACTTCCGGTGTCCCACAGGGCTCTAATCTTGGACCTCTGCTTTTTATTTTATTCATTAATGAACTTACTAGTGTTTTTAAGTACTCTGAGTGTCGTTTATTTGCTGACGACTTGAAATTGTTTAGTTCAATCAATTCCAATCTAGATGCTGTCCTTCTGCAGAGTGACCTTGATTGTCTTTTTAAGTGGTGCATAGTCAACAAGTTACACCTGAGCATTGAAAAATGTAGTATTCTTAGTTATACTAGAAAATCTCAGCCCTTGAATCATGTTTATAAAATTAATGATCTTGTTTTATCACGCTCTGATTCAGTCACGGATCTAGGTACCATCTTTGACACTAAACTTGATTTTTCCGAACATATTAATTCCTTGGTCTCTAAAGCATATCATAGACTTGGAATTCTTAAACACAAAACTAGGGAATTTTCGAGTGAAATTGCCCTGAAGGTTTTATACTACGCTCATGTACGATCCAGTCTGAAATATTGTAGTATTATTTGGGATCCCAATTACCGTAATAAAATTAATTACCGTAATTAATTAATTGAAATTATTGAGCAAATTCAAAACAACTTTCGATATTTGCTTTACAAGAAAAATGAATTTTACTTATAAGATATATCTTCTTCTTGTCTACGTGATATGTTTAATATACCTAGTTTGTGTTCCAAACGAGATGTTTCTTGTGTTCTTTTCTTTTACAAGAACACAACTTTTCTTTAACAAGATCTCTGGTGAACTGGACATTTATCATATGTCTCCTAGTGTTTTTAAATCGAATTCTTTTCAACTTTTAAATACATGACCTGATTTCTTTTTCTTTTCTTATGGTTGACTATACATATTAAGATTTTTCTACGTTGATCTAGTGTTGGTGTGTGTCTGACTTTTTGACCCTTGCTCTTTTAATGGTTTTTTGATTTGGTGTTCTGAATTTTTTTTAAATATTGTGTGATTTTTGTTTATATAATTTTAACGTGACGGTGTGAGGCATGGACTTTTGGGGCCTCAGAGTGTTTTTAGTGCTTTTGTAATTGCGTGTTTTATTTTTAAAACATTTATGTGTTTACATTTTTATAATTGATTGGGTTTTGAGCTTTCAACTGTTGTATTCTCGGCAGTTACTTTTTTCTTTCTGTTTTAATTCACTTTGTGGGTTGTGTTTTTTTGTATGTTTTGATCACGCACTCTGTACATCTCTGTAGGGTGCTTTCTTTGAATAAATAAATAAATAATTAACTAATCACATGTAGATGCTTTCGAAATTGTGAAATAAGTAAACGCAAATATTTTATAAATATCTGGATTCTGATAAACATTCTCAATTACTACGAGGTATTTTATTGTATACATGTAAAAATTATTCAGCGCTTAATGCTGTAGGATTTTAATCATTGCGTCATTTTTTCCCCTATACCAACACACTGTTTAGAAGTTTTAAAAAATTCAAACAGGGAACTCATAAACATTTACTTACTTAAATAAGACAAAATAAAAATTTAAAAATTAATGGGAAAAGTCTATTTTGTTTAATAATCATTTTATTCATATAACAGATATTTAAAACTGTCCGCCTTCGGAGACCAGCTCGTTTGCCAGTATAATAATTTCAATTGAATCCCTTATGGATAATTTGATATTCGTGGTTCCCTTAACAAAGTAATTAATAACTTCAAATCGTGATTTAACTCATGTTCTCTTAGTTGTCTTGCACCTTTTCTACATGAACGTCTTTGATGGATTCAAGTAATTGTCCGTGTCATCTAACATATAATTACACGTTGTCAGCACCAACTTCACTTTTTTTATTTCTCATGCAAAATATGTATTTGATTTCAACTTTAAAATGGTACGGCACATTTTACGTCCAGCATGTCAGCAGGATTAAAACGTACTAATAAAAAGAATTAAATCATAGTAACCATAATCATTCAGCTTACTGGATATATTTCCTAATATATTTCCTATCTGAGACTTTTTCAGGTTTCTCACTAAAAAAGCTGTAAAATGAAAAAGAAAGATATACATCCAGTAGGATATTATCTAGCTTTCCACTTGAAGTGAACGCCTTTCTAATAATTGTACAATGAAACAGATTGAATTTAGTTGTACAGATGAAAATATTGCATTACCCTAATGTGAGTCATGTGATATGAGCCACTCACAATGCACTGGAAAACAGGGGTATCATGTGGAAAAATGGGTTTCAATTTGAACAATGATTTCAAATCTTAAGGTATTAAGGATTCTTTATCGGAAAAGAGTGCCTCTGTATAAAGTGCAAAATTTTTTGTTAGTTTAATTCATCAAAAACCATCTGGAGAATCTTGGATTCTCTTATAATCTTCTCATCTGGAAAGCTTATAATAATATTTTCTATAACATTTTATTATCCATCTGCAGGAAACAGTTGAATCCTTTTGTGAAGCAAGAACTATTTTCTGTAATGAACAGAACTTTTTATGTAATTTAGATCTGAAATACTTTTGTTAGTTGCTGCAAAGTTTCTGCTTTCCTTCAATGTTCCATGAATCTGAGTTTCTGTAACGTCTGGTCTGTTTTTTTGAAAAAACTTTTTTTTTTCATTTAATTTTGATCGCGTGCAAGAGGTGGGACTCTTCAATGTGACATAATAGTAATACGTTTATAAACTTTATTATTCATTATTAATACAATAGAGTAATAATATAATAAGATAAGAAATAATTTTAGATCGCTAAATAGAATTTTTCTTTTAAAAAAATAAAAATTTGAAGAAACACTAAACATAAGATATAAATTTATAAAATTTGAAATAATAAAGCAAAAAATAAAGAAAAGAATAATGAAATAAATAAAAAGTTATAAAATTTGAATCATAATAAATATACTATGAAATAGTTTTACACTCAAATAGATTGGTGCACTTAAGTTTATACGCATAATGGTTCTTATAATAATAATAATAAGGTTATAATAATTATAATAATGAGTTAATAGATTGTAATAAGTTATAATAATTAGTTATAATAACAATAATATTGAAAAAATAAATTTTCTTTAAAATTTTATCAGAAGTGTTTCTTTAAATGTGTTTTATTATTATTGTTATTAACTTAGACAAGGGGAGGGAGGAGGCTTTTTAAAACATGTAATTTAAAAGTATATTTTACTCACGAAAAGTGAAATGAGATTAACTCATGGGTTTATTTCAGTTTTATTATATTTACTATGATATTTTATTCCTAAAGATAGTAATAATAATCCATTCAATGGTGTATTGGAAGGAGGAAACTTTTAGCAAGATTTGGTTCTCAATTAATATAAATAATAGAGTTAGTTGAGACCAATATAGTTTTTAATTAGTTAAAATCCAATTAATTGTCACCAGAAACTTTTTTACTCTAATGCTCTTTTGCCTGGGAGCTAGGCTACGAAAAGAAAATAAATTTTCTATTGTAAGAAATCAAGGACTGTAGTTTTTGATTCCCGCTAATATAATTTAAGCATTTCCAGTTTTTATTTATATTGATTTCACATTTTTTCTCTAGCTCTACAGGAATTCTATTTTGATGTTTTTTTTTTACATCGATGAATATTTCTCAAACTAAGCAGTTCATTTCATACGGTCAGGTTTATTAGCGTCGCGGTGTTTTAGGACATTATTACGGAAACTTCATGCGAAGAATTTGGTGTCTTTCTGATTTGATATGATGTTTTGCTTTATTTTGAAAGGGGAAAGTAAAAGTTCGACAGTTGATAATACTTAGACAAGCGGCGGACAAGAGTGTACTATTTGTATGACCATGGTTTATGTGATTGTTTGTTCCTTCTAATACTTTTTGTATATCACGTATTTGCACGGATGTGAGGTTACGGCAATGGGCTGGACACGCGTAAGACACATACATATAGTTGTATTGAAAAATGGTTTTTTCAAATGCCTGCCACTTTTCCAGTGTAAAGCTAGACCTAATGAAATGACATTGTAAAATTATTTGACACCTTGCAGTAGGATGATAATTCTTAAGTATTATTATCAGAGGCATGAATTAAAACCACCTCTTCTTCCTATAACAGTCCATAGCATAGTATTTCATGTTTTTGGACCCAAATTATAATTTGTAGCTATGTACCCATTTACTATGATCTCAGTATATCAAGTTTACATGTATTAATGGTACTATTTTCGACATAATCTCAACGTCAGGAAGATGCTAACCAATTAATTCTGGATATTGAAGGCTCTACAAATAAGTACCCTTGTTGTTACATTGCAACATCTACAGATGTAAGATATTCTGTAATTATCACTGTAGAAAATTCAAACACGAGAGCATCGAGAGAATAATTCCCATAACGTCATTTGGATCTTCTTGCCAGCCTTATTAAAATCCGCAAATGCGTTATGAGCGGAAATTTGAGTCTCCTTTGTTATTGCCAATTCGAGGCAATGCTACCCTGTCACTTTTGTACTGGCAAAGCATGAACAGTGATGGTGAATTGATTTACTACCATAAGAGATAAAAGAAAATTTGCAGAATTACGTTAAAAAATACTGTTTAAATCTTATTAACGATAAGAACCAGCATTTCATCACAATGGGAATTAATAGCGACAAAGATAATTTCCGATGTTTTCGATGGCATAAAATGATTGTTGTGCAATAAATATGTCAGAAGTTATTGGCAAAAACTTGTCTAGGCATTAGGGTTTAGTGGCTGATTTTCCATTTATTTAATTAAGTATAACCAGAGCTAATTAACTCCTAGAGAGTTAGAAGCATCTTTTGACACAATGCTCCAGAATGTCGTGTATGAAATTTCAGCCTTCTCTCTACAGCTCACCATTATCTGGAGGTGTGACCGACAGAAGGACAGACAGATACATAATTTTCTGCCGCCTTTTATAGATCTTGCAAGACATAAAACTGAGACACCTAAACCAAAAGAATGCAAATTAGTTCAAACAACAAATTGGCTCTCAAATTTGCGTTAGCTATTAATCTGCGTAATTAAAAGACAATGTAAAATTTTAAAATGATTCCAAATTACAGGAAAAATGCTCTGAAATAAAATAATATCATTACCGAAGGTAAGTTTTGAACTTTTAGGATATTATAAAAATAATTGTTATAGGACAATTTTGTTCCAGTTACAGCAGGAAAACGGATCACGTAGTAATTGATATTAAAAAATAATTTTCCACATGTTTTTCGCATTCTGAAGATCAGCAGTTGATTGAAAAAATAAAATAATCATCATGTAGATAGCGAGTCAAATGGAAGAACTTTCTTTGTGTAATTATTTAATTTTAATCACTTAGTAAAAATGATAGCAATTTAGTTTCTCCTACCTATACTTGTTCCTGGGTTTCAAGCTACAACTCTGCCAATTTCATCTAAATTGGTTTGTTAGGTTACTTATTGAAAAGTAATAAAGAGATAGACAGACAGGGCACTTTTCACATTTATTATATTATTAAGGATATGGATGTGTAAAGCAGCACAATTTCACGGGTAATATAAATCTTCGTTGAAATCATCTGCGTATTATTAAATTTTTAAAAGAGCAATGCAATAGCT
>BGPR01023020.1:0-24696 GCA_013235015.1 Araneus ventricosus | reverse complement strand
AGCATCCGTGGGGGGTACGCGCTGGGGACTAGTTGGGACAAGGCGAGCTATGGTACGCGAAGACTCATGGGATACGCGAAGTACCAGTTGGGGTACGCATATCCGTGGGGGTCGCGCGAAGACTTAGCTAGTAAGGCGATCGGCATACGAGGACAGTTGGTATCTGACTGTGGGGTACACGAAGGACTAGTTGGGGACGGACATTAGCAAGGACCAGTTGAGCCGGGATAACAAGAAGGACTAGTTAAAAAATAGGTGGGGGTACACGAAGACGACTAGTTGGGGCAGGCAGACTAGTGTTAAAGTTATAGGCGCAGTGAATACGCGAGAGTTTAAAAAATTACAGAATTTTTTTCTTCATGAATACTTGATTATCCAACTAATACCCTTGGGTAGTTGATTACTTGACGAAGTGTAATTCTTATCTATCCTAAATTATTACAATACAGTAGAGTCCTCATTAACCCCGAGTTTTCCTATAAATCCGGTTAGTGAAAAAATCAGTTTAGCTCAAATACAGACTCACCACGTGAAAGAATTACTGCATCTAGGTTTTTGCTAGGTCCAACAGGCTCATAGTCCACTGCGCACCCCCTAAGCCACCCTGCTGAAATGCCCTCCCTAAAGTAACGGAATATATTTAATATCGATATATAGGAGCAATGTCTTAAAAAAAACAATTGACAATTATTTTAAGAATAATTAACACTTGCTATCAAGTAGTAATGGTAATTAATACTTAAATGCATTTTTCATTTAAATATACTACACGAAAGTTCTGTACAATTGCTTTATTTCATTTATTTATTTATTAAATTTTAGTGATTTCGATAAGCAATACGTAACTGAACGAAGCACATCAGCCCCACGGATATGCGTACCCCAGGTTGGGAACCTCTGTTCTAGAGAGTCTAGGACCGAAATTCAGAAAGCTGGTCACTTTAGTTTTCCTAAATAACTTGCCACCATTGGAACCGTTTGTCGGTTATTGAAACCGAACATCCTCTTCCTCCTGCGATGAGGGAATTTAAAACCAACCAAACTTCAACTATTCATCCTGCGTCTTCATCATTCCATCCTTTTCTTTGGAGATGGAAGGAGTTCAACATTCAACTTCGCCTCCTCTTCAGCTCATCAT
Source organism: Araneus ventricosus (assembly GCA_013235015.1). Classification (NCBI taxonomy): domain Eukaryota; kingdom Metazoa; phylum Arthropoda; class Arachnida; order Araneae; family Araneidae; genus Araneus; species Araneus ventricosus. The sequence goes on along the minus strand of BGPR01023020.1, from coordinate 23,558 downwards.
CCCCTAATGAACTCAGAACCGCTTTAGTCATTCTTTCAGGTCTTTCTTCCAAGATCCGTGTTTCTCCGTCTTCAAATATTGTTCCATCAGCTAACTCTTCTTCAAAATCGAACTTATTAAAACTCTGTGCGGCCCATCTCTCTGTTTTTGCGGAAATTTTTATTATTGTATTAATTTGTTTTTCATCTTCCGATTGTTTGTTTTTTTACTTTTCGTATAGTTTTTCCTTTGCATTTAGTTTTTATTATTGTCCAGTTATTTCATGATTAACTGTGTAATTTTGTGTTTTTTCAAAGTTTTATTTTACTCTGTTACCAAAATATTTTTATAATGTATAGCACAATAGCAATCCTTCCTAATGCAATAGCTCCTGCAAACTTGTTGCTTTTTTAATTAGGCACCGGTGTAGAGATTGACAAGTTCTAAGAGAGGTCACCCCCTCGGGTGTTGTGATTTTTCTTCCACTTCATGTCCACAACACTGCTTAAATAACCTTACGGTTATAGTTTCAGGGGCATGGAGTGGTGTTATGTTATGTTGGTTAATGAAATTCTTATATCTCATTTTTAACATTTAATGAAGTAGGATATGACTTTTTTGAACATGCATATTTCAACAAGGACTTCAAAGTAACATTTTCAAAGAAGACTGAAGCATTACTTCCGCACTGAAAGTATACTCTGATAGTCCTGTTCTTTGTTAACTCTACGGGAAAAGATGCTTGCCTGAAATTGGACAAGACTCCTTCAACAAGGACTTCAAAGAAGACTGAAGCATTATTCCCGCATTGAAAGTATACTCTGATAGTCCTGTTCTTTATTAACGCTACGGGAAAAGATGCTTGACTGAAATTGGACAAGACTCTTTCAACAAGGATTTCAAAGTAACACTTTCAAAGAAGACTGAAGCATTACTTCCGCACTGAAAGTATACTCTGATAGTACTGTTCTTTGTTAACGCTACGGGAAAAGATGCTTGCCTGAAATTGGGCAAGTCTCCACTGCAAGAAAAACACAGTAATCCTCTTTCGGCTAATGTGTGGTTGAGTTACTCTTCAATACTTCCCGACTAAGTACAAAATGCACTTATAATAATACATAATTCCGCCTTGATCCGAGAGGGCGGCAACTCAACGACCGCAATCGTTCTGCTGCTCTACTTCCGCTGTCTTATAGAGGAAATTCGCGATATGCGAAACTCATCATTTAGCAAGGAATATGTTTTATAGAGAGGTCAACTGGTTGAAGCTATTAAGTTATAATTTAAATGCGAGATATAACTTTAATCGATTCAGATTCGATGCTGCACTGGTGATGTAGCTGAAATGCTGAAAACATTTAAATCGTGGGAAACATATTTAATTTTTTAAAAAATAAATACGAGGGTTATTTTTATTGTTCATTATGTGTTAGCATCCAAATGCTTTTTAAATATTTTAACGTTTATTTTAAAAAAAAGGAATTTTTAAAAATTAAATTTGTATCTAAATATCCATTCAAACTCCACGTAGATTTTTGAGAGAATGCACGAAGTATTTTCAATTAAATCATGTCGAAAATGCCTTATTAACAACAAAAAAAAACCCTTAAAACTACAGAAACTTTCAAAAGGTGACTCAACTTTAAGGAGAAATCGTATACAATCACAGGTATAAACTTTTCTGTGATGAATTGTCATATTTTTTTATAATAACGCCCTAATTTATAGCATGATAATATAGATATTTTCACTTTCTTGTACATAAAATACGCAAAGAAACCAGCGGGAGTGGTCTCCCTTAAACTTTCTCGTATTCTTCCCCAAAAATCTGTTCCCCCTCCCCCCGCGTGGATAAAAAAATTCGAACCTACTGTAACCCAGAATCCAAAGATTATCAGAAGGTTTTTCTTTGTAGATTACAGTGATTGCAAAATATTTAGGTAAAGAATCCAATTCAAAGAGATGCGTGCCGATTAAAACTCATCTATCACACACTGCTAGGTTCAACTCTTGCCGGCTCAAGGACAAAGTGACGTAATTCGCTCAATAGCTTCCGCGTGCACAGAGATTGCTACCAGAACACATGCGCATGGCGAATCGGATTAGAAAAATTAATTATGCAATTTGAACGTCTTTTTTTAACCGATTGACACAAAAATTGGACTCAAATCTACCATTAAGGTAAGAAGGCCACATACCAAATTTATTTCATTTATTTAAGTAATTTTGTTAAGAAGTTATTGCGATTAAAAATATGCGATTATACAGACCGACAGACAATCAACCCTTCGTCGGATTGGGTCCAAACTTTGATACGGATCTACATTCATGACAATAAAACTGTGTACCAAATTTTATCCATCTAGCTGTTCAAGTTTTTGAGTTATCGTGTTCACATGACCGCGGACATACAGACAGACTTCCCGTGGACGGATTTTGTCGAAACTTTAACAGAAACCTATAAATTATGTGTAAAGATCGCATACCAAATTTTATCCATGTATCTCTAATAGTTTTCGAGTCATCGTGTTCACAGACACACAGACATAATTCCAAACTTGTGTTTTTCGGACTCAGGGAGGTCTAAAACATGGAGATTCGTGGTCGCCTTATATAGCACCTTATATTTTGTGAATATTTCCTTAAACAAATGGAATATTCCTAGAAGGTAAAGGCGCCCACGTTTTTATTCCAACCATGCATTTTATCGTAATCAGAACATTTTTTTATTTTTGAGTTCATTTTCACGAAATTATAATGTGTAAACGTATTTTCTCATTTAGAGTGCATTTTGAATAAAAGCTTATACCTTAAATTTTATTTATTTTATTTCAAGAACAGCTGAAAATGAAAACTATTGAAAGAACAGGATTTAACGGAATTTTGTTGGGAAGAAAACGAACTGTTTAAAGAAGAAAAAGGTATTCGTATTGAACATTTCAGATAGAAATACAAACAGACAGAATCGAAAATTTCAAAATATTATTTCAAATTATCATGATCACAGCAGTGAAACGTTAACCAGTTTTACTGGATGGAATTAGGATTCGGATCGAAATCAAAACACAAGATTTTTTTTTTCCCCAAAGAAAAAAAAATTGGTTCAATGTCATTCAAACAACGGTTCCACTTGACACCATTTTAATATTTCTAAAAACAAAATGGATTTAAAAGCATATTTTGCTTCAACATGATTTCGCCCTTTTAAGATTAAAATTCTTAGTTGGTTTTTAGTGAATTTTGAGAATGAAATTACTATTTTAACTTCCAATTAAATAATTTAATTTAGAAAATTCCCTTTCTAAAAGGCTGTACGTATACGCTAGACGCATGAACGATTTTCAGTATTGAGAAGGTAACTACATTTCAAATTAAATAAAAAGAGCGAAATTAAATTAACAATAAAACAAAGAATATGTTTGCATTTTATCAAAAGAATATATAACGCTAAAAAAATTGGGATCTACCAAATTATCGCCAGTTAGTGTTGTGTAACTTTCCCTAAAGGGAAAAATAAAACGATAATTCCCTACTTCGAAGAAGAGATTTTTGTATTACAACCGAAATGACAGTACAAATGATGTGTGATATAAATGTATCAAGTAATCACTCTATACAGGGTTCCCTCATATCCGTTACACCTCCCTTAACATCTAAACAGTGACAGCTTAGGCCATAAAGTTGGTGTCTAGGTATAGTGAAAAGAATATGCGTTACTCGATGAGACAACTTACAACGCCATCTATCGGCGAATTTTGGAACTAGCGGTCCTATCTCGTAAACGGTAAAAGATACGATAAAAAAGTCAATTAGAAAGTTGTAGTCTCGATTTAGTATGAAAAGATACCTTGCGCACATTAATACTCAAAAGAGAATGCAAAAAATGAACATTTGTTTGGTCACGATTTCGAAAATTGTCATGCCATAAAGAGTGGAAGAAAGAAACTGAGACTCGTCCCCGTCTTCTGGATCATTTATTTATATTGCTCAATATGCTCTCCGTTAGCCACTATACATATTTGCACTCAGGACTGGATTTCTCGCTTCGGTCGCGTTTCACAACGCCATAGTGTTGAAAATCTCAATCACACAAATGTTCCTTTTTTGCATTCTGTTTTGAGTATTAATGTGCGCAAGGCATCTTTTCGTACTAAATCGAGAGTGCTCTACAACTCTCCAATTGACTTTTTTCTCGTATCTTTCACCGTTTACGAGATAGGACCGCTAATTCCAAATTTTGCCGATAGATGACGTTGTAAGTTGTCTTATCGAGTAGCGCATAGCCTTTTTACTATACTCAGACACCAACTTTATGGCCTAAGCTGTCACCGTTTAGAAGTTACGGGGAATAACGGATATAAGTTGGAACCCTGTATCCACCGTGTTTGTATTGTCTGATGAACTAAATAAATAAGGAAAATTGGCAAATTTCTGAAATGATATATTCATCTGAATCCAACACACTTTTATATTCACAGAAGTCTTTCCTATCTGATAGGTAAACAAATTAATGACACCGTAATCTTTAGCTTAAAAAAGCAAGTTATCGCCTCAATGTTCAGTTTCAAATATATACTGCTCAAATTTATATTTCAAAAGGAAACTTAACAAGAATGAAGGGCAACAACTGAGGTCTCAGTTACTCATTCTTAGAATATTAATGACCAATTTTGATCTATTTAGTCTCAATATATTTCAAAATACAGTCGACGCTCGTTATAACGACCCTCTACGTCCCACAGCAAAAGGTCTTTACAACGAGTGGTCGCTATAGTGAATATAATTAAAACCTGTACACATATACGCTCAGCAGTTCCATATAAATATGCGATTTTTAAAGAGATTCCAACTAAATACTCAAATTATTTTTTATCAATGATATTAAAAATAAAATTTTATCGATTAAAAATATATTTCTGAAACAGGTTTTAAAGTAGAAAATAAAGAGTGCTATATACTTACAAAACATTTGTTTTCTAAAGAAAAAATCGGGAAATGGTTGTTTGTCTTTTCTGCATATGTGCTTTTTGCAAAACATAATTTTTCATTTCAGTTAAAGATGATAAATAATGTTCTGCCTTTCAAAAAAACATTTTAAAGTGTCAATGGCACGTGAAACATTTTTTTTATTCTAGGATATTCTAATTTCCGCGCTGTGGTGAGTGGCAATTCTCCCCATCCCCCGTCAAAGTTGAACAGTAACACTGAAGACTCTACATCTACGAAGCTTGGCAATACAATAATCAAGATCATTTACGTTTAGAAACATGTTCTTTTTTGAAAAATACCGGGAAGAGTGTTCGCTGAATTCGGACGTTGTATTGGGATTAGACGACATTGTACGGTCGTTATACCGGAAGTAAAATAACATGGCGCATAGGGAAACACAGTTGGGGATTTTATCACTGGTCGTTATAATGGAATATGTCTTTATAATGTGTGGTCGTTATAACGAGTGTCGATTGTACCTTCCAGTGATAATTTTTTATAGAACCCTTTATTCAGCTTTAAGTAGAGTAATTCAGGAAAGGTTACAACGAATCGTAACTTGATGGAACTACTTTTACTATTTTTTCCATGAATTAATAGTATAAATATAGCCGTAAGGATGTCAATAACTGTCTTGTTTACCCTAAGCAGGGTTGGCCTTAGGATAATTAGGGTATTATTCGAGTTAATAAACAACAAATTTAATATCTCAAATGCTGCCAGATCTTAAAACACAAGATTTGGTGAACATAAAGAATTCTAAGTCCCAATTCGTCCACATTGCAGAAGCACACTAAGAGAAAATAAAGGAAAAATAAGACTGGTATTAAGACCAAAATCATAAACAAGGTATTTTAGAAATGCGATATTTTAAACAATTTCTTGTTATTTGTCTAAACAGCAAAAGCTTGAGATAAACCTTTGACTGATCTTGAAGCAGGTCACGTTCTAACACAGGCGAACGATTTTGAAAATATTTAGCCTGAAGACTAGGAAAATATCAACTCTTGCAGCTTGGAATTTAGAATTCAGTTTTTTAAAAAAAATTCCGATTGCTGCTTTGTATCTGAAAACTTAAATTGTTGCTGATTTTCATCGTTAAAACAAAAATAATTTTCAAATTCTTTTTAAAGCAATACCGCTGAAATAACCGTCCTTTGATAAATGTCTATAAAATAACAGTTTTTGAAAACTGTATTACAGTTCTGTTTTCTGATGTCTTAATTTTATTAATTTGTCTGCTCCCGAAAGTGATACAAATAGCAAAAAGTTTAAAATAGAACTAAAAGCCACACAATGAAATTAGTATAAAATTTTCATATATCATAACACATTTTTTTATTTCAAATTGCTCACTAAATCAAATTAAAATTTCTTGCTTTTTTTTCTTGTTGCCATTTTCTTGTATCGAAGTATACAAAGAGAAACTATTGTAATACCGAACTTTCTATCCACATAATGACTCACTAATTTACATTTGCCTTTATTTTTAAATGATATAGTTTTGGAAATTTCGAATTACAATTAAGTGGGGTAAATGTTCAGTACGGTCACAATAACGTTCGTATTTTTCATGTATTTTGAGTTCTATAAAAAAATTAAATATACTCAAAGAATAAAATAATATAAAAAGAAGAATTCAATAACAAATTACAAAACATTTGTTATTATAAAATAGTTAAAACAGCCAATTCATCGTCAATTTGTATTTATTGATTGCTAATTGCGTAATTTTTTAAATTTTGCATCATTAATTTTGTACCATACAATATTAAAGAACATACGATTTCAGTTCATCGAATGGACATCCAAATTTCTTAGGTCATAAACATATCAGAAAGCAAAAGAAATTTCTCTAAAAAACCTTTCTTCCTCGAAAAATATGTCAAATAATTAAACCAGATAATAGAAATCGAATAATTCGAAATCTGATTAAGAATGTTATTAACTAAAGAACTTGGTTCCGATTAGAACGTTCAGATCATACTCTTAATGCGGAACCAGCCATGCAAAAGAATAACGCCATTTTATGAAAGAGTTCATGAAGCTCAATGATTTAAACGGGCAAAACTTGAACAAAGCAGAGAAAAGATAAAAAAAGGACGAAGATACAAATTTGTTTACAAACAGAAAACGTGGATTTGCACAAATACTCCCCCTCCTCCAAAAAAAAACCGAATATAAGCAGCAAACATGTCAAGGTTATTTTTAACGGTTAGTAAGGATGCAAACGATTTTAAAATATTACAGCTAATTCCACGAATTTTATTATCGCATTTTCCTTACAGCTGTTCTAATAAAAGCCAATTGTTTTGCTTTTTCGGATATGAAGTAGTGTACACAGACAAACTATTGCAACAGTAAAAGAAAAAAGAAATTGACCTCGAGGTTTTGATAAATTTCGATGTTTTAGATGACCCTGAGTTAAAAAAAAAAAATTCTGGAATTATGTCTGTTTTTCTGTCCGTATGTATGTGAACATGATAGATTTTCAAAATATAAATATTTGATTTTCTTCACAGAAATATGAACATGAAGGTGGCATGTTTACAACATGGAATTTTTTAACACTCGCGCTGCCATTTAAAATAAAATTATTACACATATTCTTGGTTATTCCAACCATTTACCTTAGTCGAAGGAAATTGTTATGGTTTTTGTTATAGTATTTATTCACACGCGTGTATATAGTAAACACGCTTCCATATAGTAAAAATGTCTGAACTTTTAAAAATATTGCGAAAATCAACGATAAAATAACTTGGCATCATTAGAATATATAGATTTTTTGATGATGTAAAAAAAGGAAAAAAGAAAAAAACGTTTTTACAAATCTTCAGCAAAAAAGATAATTTGGGATATTCTTAAAAGATTTTAATGACCCCAATCGAGTACGTTTCAATCGAAGACGATTCGTATAAACGAAAGTAATAAAGTATGTGTAACATTGAATCAACATATAAATCAAACTATATGTACAAATTTATAATTTTTAAATATATTGACAAATTTATCAAATAAATAATGATATATGCTTTTAATTCAGTACTTTCAGTATTTTTCATTATGAATATATTTTATAAATTCACTTTTATTGAAATCACTATCGAAGAAAATGTGGGCTAATCCTAACCTATAGAGGGTTACCAACTTACAGCCAATAACTTGTGTTTTTTTACATGGTTTTGAAACTAGGTGTGGGTTAGTCCTGGCCCATAGAGCAGGGTTGTCGATTTTTTATATTTTTTTCAAAAAAAATCCATTTGATTTAAATCGGATTTTTTAATTTAAATCGAGATTTTTTTATTTTAATGATTTTTTTAAAATCTATAAATATATTTAACATTTGCATATTAGACAATGAGCCCTACAGTCATAGAATTATATATAACAACATACCGGTCATTAAGCTGTACTTTCTTTACAAAAAATATAAATAAAAAAAAAATTCAAACATGTAACAACTATTTAAAAAATATTTGTAAGCGCACACACACAAACACTGCCTTTTATAAGTATAGATCATAGTTTAAGAGATTGCACTATGTAGATGTTTGTATTTCTTTTGGAACATTTATATGTATTAATTATCTTACATTTGAACATTATTGCAATATAAACACTTTGTTGTCCCCAAAACTATTTAGTTTTCTCCTTTATTAAAATGAAACTCATTGCATTTTACTATGTTCTTTCTTTGTGATCATGATCCTTTCACAATATTTATTTTATTTTATAAAAAGGAGCATCTCATACTTCGCATTTTATTGTGTTGCTCATTAGAGATTTATTTAAAATCTAATTGGCTTTGTTCTCAATAATAAAGACAGGGGGAAGTATTCTAGTTACACCAATTCAATGAAATATTTTTGTTTATGTTCTATATATTCTTTGAATATACATTTAAAAATATTTTAAAATCACTATTTAAGATACATGAACAATTTTATTTCATCAAAGCAGATCAAATTGATATTTAAAATAAAGTGATTTAAATCAGTTATTTTTTTTAAAAAAATCAGTTGATTTAAATCAGTGATTTTAATCAACTGATTTAAATCGCCGCAACCCTGCCATAGAGGGTTACCAACTTAAAGTTAACAGCTTCTCTTTCTTCCCATGGCTTTGAAATCTTCTGTGGAAGCACACATGCGTTAGTCCTGAGTCCAGCCTGTACGAATCTCTACCCTCGATGTCAAAGTTTCGGTTTCTTTATTTTAAACTCCGAGAATCCTACACATAAATCTACATATATTTCATTTAATTCATTGCTGTACTATTTGCTTTATACTAGACAAAAATAGACATGCAAAACTTTTAACATAAGTTCAGAAATAGATATGCAAATAGTCCTGCCTCAAACCCTACTAAATATTCAAAAGAAAAAAAATCTTCTGGACCACGGGGTCAGTGGGTACAAGGAAAAAAATGTTTAGCAATTATTCACCAAAATAATTTACTAAGACGTTTAATTTTACATAACCTCTTTTTCCTAGCTCTTTATGAATTGATTCATAAAAAGCGACAACTGCATTACTTCCTTATGAAGAACGACCTGTTAGAACACAAAAAATAGAATTACGCTTTAGCACCCCGAAGGCATGATATAAAAATAGTTTCCACTTAAAAAGAAATGAAATCAAGAAAGAATAGCAGAGAAAGAACAAGAAAATGGCAGTTTAAGAATAGGCGATGGCATCATTTTCTGCAAGCAGTCGTTCGTCTTCGGCTTGTCAGTTATGTTATTATCATAGTCTTTTCGAACGTCAAGTTACTAGTTTTGGACATCGCGTTCTTTTTCTTATCTTGTTGTTAATAGTAATATATCATAATGCGATAGTATCGTTCTTAATCTAACTGAAGCAGTTCACAAAAGAAACTTTATAAAAGGAGGTAAATATAATGAAATTCTAAATATGAATGATTACAAGTAAAATTGCTAATTTCCAAACATGAACAGATTTGTTATTATCATAGTCTTTTCGAACGTCAAGTTACTAGTTTTGGACATCACGTTCTTTTTTTATCTTGTTGTTAATAGTAATATATCATAATGTGACATTGTTCTTAATCTAACTCATGTAGTTCAAAAAAGAAACTTTATAAAATTAGGTAAATATAATGAAATTCTAAATATGAATGATTACAAGCAAAATTCCTAATTTCAAAACATGAAGAGATTCTCTATTTTCCGAAAGATATGGAACATTTTGACAAGGCTTTATGCTGGCTACAAATCTTTTAGATCCGAATTGAAGAAGGAAACTTTGTTTAAAATTTTATTTATTTTAAAAAAACTATAAGGTCATAAAAAACAGATCGATAAAAAGGCACATATCTTTTGAAATTGTAACATATTTATAGTTTTAACAGTTTATTTTTTATATCTGACGCCCGGATTTTATTTAAACTTAAAAATATTGTATAAATGCAATCTAAACGTGTCATTTATGTGTTCAAAAAAACAGTCAATGCATCATCTATTACGTATGAAATTTTGTGTTTTTAATAAAGCAGCAGGATTTCAAAGTCACTACTTATTCGAAAAAAATATCACAACCGAAATTTAGTTATATGTTGCAAACGTCAATTATCTGAATCGATATAAAAATATTGTTTCCTTCATCATGTAATTAAATAATGTGTTAAGAATGATGGTGTGTTTTTTTTTCACGCACCTCAAGGTAACTTCACTTGTTTCTTGTTTGTAAAGATGGGATTATGTAATCAATTTTTCTCTCATTTCTTGATCTAGTTTTGGAATTTACACTTGTGTGTCGTCGCTTGCAATACATTACTTCCTTATTTTCAGAGCTTAATTATCAGTTAATCGATTAATTTAATTAAATTTTGATTCCATACCAGTACCGTTACCTGGTATTGAATTTGAAAAAAAAAATGATATCAGGATTCCAAAATATTTATAGTAATGAATTATAAATTTTATGGACTAAAAAGAAGAAAATAATGAAAATAAAATTATAATTTTTATACACTATTACTAATTAAAACAAAACTAAAAAGTGAATCAAAACAGTTTTTTATAAACACACTAATAAACTGTGTTTTTTAAAATTGCTTTAGTTGGATTTAATACAGTTGCTTCCAAATGCATTAGATAATATATAAATATTTTGTTTTTCTGATACTTTTGGTCAGAACAAATATTTCAATTACATTTTCTTAAACTAAATACCTTTATTCTTCATTTACGTTTATGCCTATCGGTAACATACGTTTATTCTTTGAACTAACGCAAATTTTAAATGGCATTCTGATAAATTTAATTTATACCAATTGTTTTGATTTCGCGAAGCGTCAAAATGCAAAGATTGGACACTTAGAGAAAATGGATGAATGTCATGACTTTTTAAAGAATATTTCACTTTTTTTTCAACGAGCTAAATGTTATTTACACATTTTTTTAAAATTTCTTAATAACTTTCATTAATTCATTACTATTAATGGCAAAATAGCGTGGAATACGAAACTCAGATATATGACACAGGATATTATTTATTTTAAAGTTCCAAATCAGATAAATTAAACGCTCACATTTAAAAATTATTCAAATGTGAACTGAATAAATGATTTCTGACAACTATTTTTTAAATTATTCCTTCTGGATCGTTTAAAACTGCAATTTATTTGAAATTATTTCACCAATATTGCCACCAGCCATTTTAAAATAATACTAAAAGGAAATCGTTTGCTGCGCTGACGTGTCAGACGATTTTTTTCATCGTCAATGCACAATGACAATTGAATTTCGCTTCTATTATCAAATCCCACTATCAATATGATTAGATAAAAGAAACTTCCTGGAACTCTAGTATGGGTATTAATTCTTCTTAAACATTGTCTCGAAGGATAAAACTTACACTGATTTATTTTTCAAAAACGTTTCCTTATTTACTTTCAAAATGGTATTTTAAAGCGTAATTGAGTAGTCGAATTTATTGAGGAAAAGTATTCGAAGTCTGGAGCAAGCTACAAATCTTTTTGACAAAGACTTTAGAATAAAATAATTGTGCACAGTTATGACGAACTGGATAATAATCAATAGGCTATTGTTTAAAGCTTAGTTTAACTTCTGATTAGCCTAAGTAATTAATCGGATAATGAGGTAATTAACTGGATAAATAAATAACACTGGAGGATTAGTTTTTAATGACGCTCAAAATATGCAGAAGATAAATCTGTACAAAACTAAGATGCTTTTATTACTGCTCTGAACTCTGATTATAGACCCTATATCACAGAGCCCTATATATACTTTAAAACACGCGCATGTTCCAAGAAATCACAACGAACAATTATGGAGTTCGTTTTTGTCAACATTCTTTTTTTTTTATCGTTCTCAATTCATGAGAACGATAAATGAGACCAAAAAGAAAAATGGCGATCTCTACATATCTGACACATTATTAGCGTTCATTATTACAGTCAGTTAGCATGCCATTTTTTAATCAGACATAAATATTTTTCTTTTATGGGTATATTTCATCGCGTTGATGTTTCGCTGAAAATAATACCTCCATTTATCATTCCGTTCTTTTTTTAAACATAAATTTTAGTTCTAATTGCCTATCCAAAAGGTGAAATACAGTGGCTCCCAAAAGTGTTCGTACACTTACGATTTTCAAAGAAATAGGGCTCTATTTATTAATTAAAATTAATATTTCAGAATAGGTATTTAATAATAAGATCTATAATTAATTCTTAACAAAACTACATGAAATATTTTAAAAACATAGTAAAACTTTATTTTTAAGAAATCAATAATCAAAAAGTAACAAAAACTTTATCTCACAAAAGTCTTCGTACACTTAAAAAAATCTCTACATATTAGTAAATATTCTAATTTTTCGTTAAATTAATATTGAGTAGGATACCCTTTAGCATCCACAACAGCTTTTAAGCATTTGGGAATAGATTTCACTAGTTTTTTTGTAATTTCTGCATCAATGTTCATCCATTCTTCCATCATTACTGGTTTTTAGTTCGCTTTTAGTTTTAATGTCGTGTTTTCGAACTCTAACATCCAGGGTTCCTCTATTGGGTTTAGATCTGGCGATTGAGGTGGTGTTTTCAAATTTTGTGGACAATTATAGAGATACCAGAGGCAAACGTTGAAAGGCGTTTGCTTAGGATCGTTATCTTGATAAAAAAATGATATCCAATACCAAAATTTTGGGCTGATAATTTTAGATTGTCTTTTAAAATATTTAAATAAAGAGCATGATTCATTATGCCATCAATAAATACCAAATTACTTAGTCCTGATGCTGACATGCACCCCCACACAAGGACAGCTCCACCTCCATACTTAACTGTTACAACTAAGTTCTTGGGATTAAGTTCCTCATTTTTTCTTCTCCATACCATTATACGTTCATCGGAACCAAAAATGTTATATTTGCTTTTATCTGCAAATAAGACATTATTTCAATACGTTTCGGGTTTATTTAACATAGATTTTGCGAAGGCAAGCATAAGCTTTCTGTTTTTCGCACTAACAAAACATTTTCTACGGGCAGAACGCCCATTTAATTCAGTTGCTCTGAGAACTCGTCGAAGTTTCAGGTGAAATTGGAGTAGAAAATTTTTCATTAAATTCTGCAGAAACTTTTAAAGCACTCAAACGTGGATTTTTCACAAATTTTCTAATTATAAATCTCTGATCACGTTCTGTTAAATTTGCCGGTCGACCTTTTCTTACCTTGTTTTCGATCCGATTTTCTTCTTTAAAGCGTTTTATCACATTCTGCACTGTAGAATGGGATAAATTAACTAATTTAACGATATTCCGAACTGATTTTTCACTACTATGATGAAAAATAATCAATTTTCGAATGATGATTGTTGTTTCTTTACGACTACGAGCCATTTTTAAATAATAAATAGAATATTGCGGTGTAAGCAAGCAAAAATTAAGGCCTAACGATTTTTTAAATGTCACCACAATGCAGAAATAAAAATAAAGCGACAGACGATAATTTAAATTACGAATTTATCCGAAAATATTTCACTACGGAGAAGACTTTTGTGAGACACTCAGAAGACTTTTGTGAGATAAAGTTTTTGTTACTTTTTGATTATTGATTTCTTAAAAATAACGTTTTACAATGTTCTTAAAATATTTCATGTAGTTATGTTAAGAACAGTTTATAGATCTTATTATTAAATACCTATTCCGAAATATTAATTTTAATTGATGGATTGAGCCCTATTTCATTGAAAATCGTAAGTGTACGAACACTTTTGGGAGCCACTGTAAGTAGTCTAAAAAAACGCATTAACGGCTGAAAATTGAGATTAATATATTTAATCGAAATTATAAATACTGTTTTCAACATTCTGGTTCATAGCTGTTTAAATTTTATTTAACAAACCAGGTGAAAGCGGAAACTGCGCCACAACTATTGTCAACTAGTTTTTCTATTACACCTTGGCAAACCGTGAGACGGTTTTGGCTCATCGGCCACGTTTTTACTTTCACGTATACGAAGTATACAAAGAGAAAGTATTGTAATCGTCAAAAAATTCGAACTCGAGATTTTGACGAATCTCCACGTTTTAGACCTCCCCGAGTCCGAAAAACACAATTTTGGAATTATGTCTGTCTGTGTGTGTGTCTCTGTGTGTGTCTGTGAACACGATAACTCGAAAACTATTAGAGATACAGGTGTGAAATTTGGTATGTGGTCTTTAAACATAATTTGAAGGTTTCTATAAAATTTTGGACAAAATCCGTCAACGGGAAGTCTGTCTGTCTGTATGTCCGAAGTCATGCGAACACTATAACTCAAAAACTTGAATAACTAGATGGATAAAATTTGATACACTGTTTTATCGTCATGAATGTAGGTCCGTATAAAATTTTGAGCCAAATCCGTCAACGGGCTGACTGTTTGTCTGTATAATAACATACTTGTTCAACTCCATGCGCATGCGTAAATGCCTACGCAAAGAAGGGATACTCCGAAAACTTGGCAGTTTGCCAAAAACCAATTCTGGCGGCGCGATTTTATAAGGAAGCAAACATTTAGGGCGTCTCGTTTTACTTGCGTATTGGAAGCAATCTCTGCGCATGCGCAAGCTATTCTCCTGTTTTCTTCTCCGCACGCGGAACTTGCATTGCTAGAGTTTGATAAAAAAAAAAAAAATATTGCGAAGTTTTAATACATACGCATCTTTCTGAATATGATTCTTCACCTAAATATTTTACTACCACTATAATCTACAATGAAAAACCTTCTGATAGTCGTTGCATTCTGGGTTACAGTTGGTTCGAACTTTTTATCAACGCAGGGGGAAGGGAAATGACAAATGTTTGAAAGTATACGAGAAAGTTTAGGGGAGGCCACTCCCGCTGGTTTCATCAAAATTTGAATTTTTGTCCCTCCACAAAACATAACGCTTTGTTAAAAATGGGAGGGTGGTTCAATCAGCATTCAGTTCAGTTTACTTCGAGTTCAGTCAGAAATGATGTCTCATTTTGAACTTATGTGGATGCTATTATAGGACCAACTTCAAAATGTTGAACCATGATCAGATGACGTCAATGCACTTCCAAAAGGGTTGTTTTCAATAAAGGACTTAGAGAAAGAGTACTTCGTAGAAATTAATTGGTTATTTGCATGCTCTACTACAAGCTAGCATATTTTAACCCTTTGACCTATGAATTTTTTACCCTCCAAACTTGATGACTTATCCTATTTGGAATATTTAATGTTATTCCAATCCATATAAGAGCACAACGGGCACCTGAGATATATCAGTGCACCCAAGTGCCTTTTAAACGAATTGCTACTTTGACTTGATTACAGATTTAACTACCATAAAATCTGTAATTCGATATACGACTCAGAAGAATTTACTTATTATTTTCGTTTGAATTCGTTTCAGATACATAAACGTGTCCAAGTATTATTTTTTTTTGTCTTTCAAATTAATTGCTACTTTGACTTGACTACAGATTTAAATATCATAAAATCTGTAATTCGATATACGACTCAGAAGAATTTAACTTATTATTATAGTTTGAATTCAATTCAGATACATAAACGCGTCCACATATTTTTTGTCTTTCAAATAAATTCTACTTTGACTTGACTACAGATTTAACTACCATAAAATCTGTAATTCGATATACGACTCAGAAGAATTTACTTATTATTATCGTTTGAATTTGTTTCAGATACATAAACGTGTCCAAGTATTTTTTTTTTTTGTCTTTCAAATTAATTGCTACTTTGACTTGACTACAGATTTAAATATCATAAAATCTGTTATTCGATATACGAATCAGAAGAATTTAACTTATTATTATCGTTTGAATTCGATTCAGATATTTAAACGTGTCCAAGTATTTTCCTCCTTTCAAATTAATTGCTACTTTGATTTGATTACAGATTTAAATACCATAAAATCTGTTATTCGATCCATTAACTCAGAAACGCCATTGTATACGAAGGAGTTAATAATGAAATGCACATTTTCCCACTAAATATTAAGACATCATATTAATTTGGAAAGGATTCTCCACTTATAAGACTTTTGGTAAAAATAGAGCAACATGTTTTTTGATGAGGTAAGAAAATTTTGATTGAAATTTCTCTTAAGACCAAACATTCGGCCATCCAGGCTTCCCTTTGACATATTTCGTACAAAATTTGATACATATATACATTTTTGATGTAAAAATCATATATTAAACTTCATTTATCAAGTTCAGAGGTTTTCAACCTGTCAAAGTCGGTAATGATGGAAACAAGAAATCATAAGTGATTAATATAAGGATAAACTAATACAATTGTAACCAGAGGGAGTGGCCTCCCCGAAATTTTTCACATAGGAATAACACGGTTGGGGGGGGGAAAATACACCGCGCGCCAGAAAACGTGCGGTATTCCGTGTGTGTGTGCGCGCGCGCAAGGGAGGAAAAAAACCGAATACTCAATTTCAACGCCTTTTTTTAACCAATTTAAACGAAAATTGGAGACAAATCTACAATTAGGGTTTCAAGACTACATACGGAATTTTATTTATCCAAGTCATTTCTTTTAGAAGATCTTGCCTTCAGATGCATGCGATTATACAGACCGACAGACAGTCAAACCTCTGATGGATTTGTCCCTAAATTTTATAAGGACCTACACCCCTGATGATAAAACTGTGTACAAAGTTTTATCTATCTAGCTACTCATGTTTTTGAGTTATAGTGTTCACATGAAAGCAGACAGAAAGACTTCCCGAAGACGGATTTTGTCCTAAATTTTATAGAGACCAACAAATTATGTGTAAAGATCACATACCAAATTTTATCCCCGTAGCTCTAATAGTTTTCGAGTTATCGTGTTCACAGACAGACATAATTCCAAAATTGTGTTTTTCGGACTCGGGGAGGTCTAAAACGTGGAGATTCGTCAAAATCTCGAGTTCGAATTTTTTTGACGATTACAATACTTTCTCTTTGTATACGAGAAAGTAAAAATGGAATAAAACGTAAAATCAAAAATAAGTCCTGCAAATGTTGTTAATTCGAGTCATTTGACTCTTAAGCTTGCCTAAGCCCTTAACATTATCGATAAAAGCTTATTCTTTCTTGTTTCCGCCATTAACAACTCTGATTTCGTGTACCCCCAGGGGTACGCGTACCACAAATTGGGAACCTCTGATGTATAGCAACGACAAATAGTTTCTAATACAGCGGCTAAATGGTTCATTCCAAGCTACCAGGAATTGCCGTTGCTACCCAAAGGATTCTGGGTACTTACGTATTAACGCCACCGCAGCTATAGATTTGGCGGTTTTTAAGTGCCGCCAATCTGGCGGTTTTTGTACTTACGTATTAACGCCAACACAGCTACAGATTTGGCGGTTTTTAAGTGCCGCCAATTAGGCGGTTTTTGTACTTACGTATTAACGCCAACGCAGCTACAGATTTGGCGGTTTTTAAGTGCCGCCAATCTTTTTATTGGCGCATTACCGCCAATCTGTAGCTGCGGTGGCGTTAATACGTAAGTACCGGATTCTGTACTAAATTATCAGCTTATCTACTTATAAATCTGATCCCTATCAATAGAACAATTAAAGCAAGATGACTCTGCGCTTTGAACAAACGATCACTTGGCGCGTTTAACTTCTGAATCGCGTGTGACCTCGATTCTTCGGATGGCGTGAATTTAATTCATGTACGTGTCAAATTGGATCGAACCTTATTGGAGTCTGATAACTGAACCATCAGTCTCTATTTTTTTTTTTTCTTTCGAGCGCGGCTTTTCAGGTTCGTTGTTGAGATAAAAATGATGATCATAGTTTCCATTCCTCTTCTTCATTTGATGTAGACGAATTGTTCAGCCGAATGAAATATTGCATCGAAATCTTTTAGACGTTCACCAAATTGCATGTGTAAAAGAAGCAACGTGTCTGAGGCCGTTTATTGCATTGATTCATAGATTTAGAAGCGACGTAAATAATTAAAACTGCTTCCGAGAAGCACATTTAGATAAAGCAACCAGCGGGAGTGTTTTCCCCTAAACTTTCTCGTATACTTCCCCAAAAAGGTGCCGTTTCCCCTTTCCCCGCGTGGCTAAAAAAATTCGAACCTATTGCTACCCAGAATCCAATGACTATCAGAAGGTTTTTCATTATAGTGGTGGAAAAATATCTAGGTAAAGCATCAAATTCAAAAAGATGCGTACCGATTTTCCTCTCTTACCGTCTCAAGGACAAACTGACGCAATTCGCTACTCCGTAATGAAGTTCCTCTCCGTTCTTCCAGTACGCATGCGCGTGGAGACAACGGATTCTCTTCAAAAGTAAATTATACGGACCGACAGACAGTCAACCCTTTGACGGATTTGGCCCAAAATTTTATACGGACCTACATTCATGACGATAAAACTGTGTACCAAATTTTATCCATCTAGCTATTCAAGTTTTTGAGTTATAGCGTTCACATGACCGCGGACACACAGATACAGACTTCCCATTGACGGATTTTGTCCAAAATTTGATAGAAACCTACAAATTATGTTTAAGACCACATACCAAATTTCATCCCCGTAGCTCTAATAGTTTTCGAGTTATCGTGTTCACAGACAGACATGATTCCAAAATTGTGTTTTTCGGACTGAGGGAGGTCTAAAACGTGGAGATTCGTCAAAATCTCGAGTTCGAATTTTTTGACGATCACAATACTTTCTCTTCGTATACGAGAAAGTAAAAATGTATTCAATTACCATTTGCGGAAAGTTGTAAGCTTTTCGTGGGCAAGGTGAAGCTTCGCATTATACTGAATGCGATTTATGGAAGTATTTTGAACAATGAAGGAATCTCTGCTAATAATAAAGGAGAATGTGTGTGTGTTGGCGCTCTACAAGTCAGACCGCTGGACCTAGAGCTACGAAATTTGGCACAAACATACTTTGAAGTGTGGTGATGTGCACCTCTGAGCAATTTTCTTGAAATTTTAATTAATTAAAAAATTAATCGAAATTTTGGCTTTTTCCCTTAATAACTTCCGAAAATACTATAAAACAAAAATTATTTTTACACCATCTGAAAGTACAAACAATTACCAATCCAATGACATTAATTAAGTTGCCGTAGAATTTTTTCTCGAATTTTAATAAATTTTTAAAAGTATTTTTGCATAATTTACAACAATACTTTTCATTGTCGCAACGCAACTCAAACCGTTTTCATTGTTTAAACAAATATTTAATTGCATATTTCTCTTTCATTGTTGTAATCTGAGATAATATCCCAATACATTTTGCTTTCATATTTTATTTCATCGAAATTTTTGTGAAATTTGTAAACCAAGCTCTCCGAGATATTGCTTTGCTTACATTGAGAAATACATCCATTAAGCTGAATGGTTATGGTTGCTATGTTTTCATTCTTTCCTCAGCATGTTTTAATCCAGCTAACATGCCTCTGACCAGAAAATGTGCTGCGACATTTTAATGTTGAAATCAAATGCATATTTCACAAGAGGAATAAGAAAGTGAAGATAGTACCGACAACGTGGAATTAGAGGTTACATGACATGGTCAGTTATTTGACTCCATTAGGAACATTTATGTAGACAATGAACAGAAGAGGTCTAAGGTCGGTAATAGAACATGAGTTAAGTATCTACAACAATCTGAAGTTGAAAATACGTTGTTAAGAGAACCATGAATATAAAATGATGCAAGATTCAATTGAAATCGTATTACCGGCCAACAAGCTGGTCGCCGAAGGAAGCTAGTTAACAGTAAGGGCAACTGGATTTTTAGTGGTTTTTCATATTTGAGAGAAAAAAATTAATAACCCTGCTATTTTTTGAGAAACTTTTCACATTTTTTATAAATTGTGGAGTTCCGAAAGCTCATAGAGAATTCATTTTCTAATTGATAAGGAAACATTTTGAATTTGGTAGATCATGCGATAGGATGCATTTTATTTTTCATAGGACCATGAGACAATATAACCCTAGGAGATTAAAAAAATCGTTTTAAATAAATAAAAGAAATGACTCACATTTAAGATCAATCGTGAATCATCACAGTCATTTTCGAATGCTATGAATTACAGCAGAACTTGTAACTTATGTTGTTGAAAATCAAAAAGGGGGTTGTTTCTCAACCTCTTTGATTTGGGAAAGAGTATCTCGAAATATTTCTTGACCTTCATAAAAATATGTTGCGAAATTATGCGCATAAGAAACCAGCGGGAGTGGCCTACCCTAAACTTTCTCGTATACTTCTCAAAAATTTGTCATTTCCCCTCCCCCTGCGTGCATAAAAAATTCGAACCTACTGTAACCCATAATGCAATTACTATCAGAAGGCTTTTCATTGTAGATTATAGTGATTGTAAAATATTTAGGTGAAGAATCAAATTCAAAGAGATGCGTATGTATTAAAACTTAGCAATATTTATTTTCTATCACACTCTAGCAAGTTCCGCTAATGCGAGGGCGTGCGCGAGCGAAAAGAAAACAGGAGAAAATGACCTCGTTCGCTATCGCTGAATAGCTTGCGCGTGCGCAGAGATTTTGCTCCTAGTACGCAAGTAAAAAAATTGAATATGCAATTTGAACGCCTTTTTTAACCGATTAAAAAGAAATTTGGGCACAGACCTTTAATTAATGTTAGCAACCGTCACACCAATTTTTGTGTATCTAAGCCAAAGGGTTTAGGAGATATAATTTTTACCAATAAACGATTATACACTCCGACAGACAGTCAACCCTTTGATTGATTTAGTCCAAAATTTTAAACGGACCTACATTCATAACGATAAAACCATGTGCCAAATTTTATCCATCTAGCTATTTAAGTTTGTGAGTCATCACGTTCACACGAAATCGGACGGACAGACTTCCCGTACACGGATTTTGTCCAAACTTTGATAGAAACCTTCAAATTATGTGTAAAGATCACATACCAAATTTCATCTCTGTATCTCTAATAGTTTTCGAGTTATCGTGTTCACAGACAGACATAATTCCAAAATTGTTTTTCGGACTCAGGGAGGTCCAAAACGTAGAGATTCGTCAACATCTCGAGTTCGAATTTTTGTGACGATTACAATACTTTCTCTTTCCATACTTCGTATACGAGAAAGTAATAAGTTTGAAAACCAAAATGCTTTCACGAAATTATAAATGAAACAAGTATTATGTAAGACTCAAATATGCTCAGTTTAGAATACTAAACATTTTAATTCAAATTCACAATGAGTATGTTCCGTAAAAGGAGAACCACCATTAATCGCAAAAACAAAATTTCGAAATGCGAATGAGTAAGTCTGCTGAATACGTTATTAAGCTAATCTATCTGTAAACATGTGTAACCGTATTCAACAACTCATTTATCAGAAATCAAGAAATGATAGCTTTCAAACTTTGCGTCAGCTTCAAGCGGTAATTACTCACAATAAGATTTCATAAAATAGCACGCTTTCTTTAATAAACTCGGTCTGAAATTGAAAAATTATGGTGGGATGTTTTGTTACAGTAATGTAATTACATATCCACCATCTACTCTTTATACTGTTAGAGTACTATATAGATTGCCATTGATCAGGGCCGGATTTAAAAATAGGCCAAGTAGGCAACCGCCTAGGGCCCCGCAACTTCTGGTTGAGGACAGATCTTGAGACCTTTGGTACTTTTTGGGTAATTAACGGCAGGGAACTTTTTTTGTAATACTCACCCACAAGACTATGGAAAATTAGGTGAAATTCTAAAATGTTTATAAGGATGAAAACTTAAACTAAACATCTAAACTGTTTATTTAGATATAAATTCAATATATCTAGTTGACTTTTTTTTATAATTTTATAAATGAAATTAATTTTTATAATTTTTGAAAGTATGATATGACCAACAAGCAAATAAGGTAATAAGTTGCAATATTTGATAAAGAAAACTACAGCGATGATAAAGAAAACTACAGCGATGATAAAAAAATGAAATTAAAACTAAATTCTTTTCATGTCTCCGTAGCGGGTCCTTTCGTTTTCTATGACACCAGTGTTATGTCCCCGTAGCGGGTCCTTTCGTTTTCTATGACATAAGTGTTATGTCCCCGTAGCGGGTCCTTTCGTTTTCTATGACACAAGTGTTATGTCCCCATAGCGGGTCCCTTCGTTTTCTATGACAAGTGTTATGTCTCCGTAACGGGTCCTTTCGTTTTCTAAGACATAGGTGTTATGTCCCCGTAGCGGGTCCTTTCGTTTTCTATGACATAGGTGTTATGTCCCGGTAGCGGGGCCTTTCGGCCATTAAGGGTTAATTTTTGTACTTTCATCTAATTTACAAAGGCCGTGCATTCGAATTCATTCAAATTAAAATTTTACGATATTATTCTAACAATATTCCCAATTAATTACTTTTTGAAAGATTTATATTATGTTTTCTTATAATTCTGTGAAAACACGTTGCTTTACTATTTAAAAAAATGAGCGATCCTACAACTAAATAGTATTTAAAATTTCTTTAAAAAAGTTTTGTAAATTTTTAATATCTTCTTTAGCACGTTCTTTGTCATAACTCGCGCTAGAGCGAATCAGAGTGATTCGGAATTTCTATTTAATTAGATGACACCTCCTGTACTATCTGTTAATATATCAGAGAAGTAGTCATCTAATTAGATAGGTGTGAATCACTGAGCGACTCAGAGATTCGGACTTTCTATTTAATTAGATAGCACCTCCAGTACTCTTAATATATCAGAGGAGGAGTCATCTAATTAGATAGGTGTGAATCACTGAGCTAGTCAGATTCGGACTTTCTATTTAATTGGATGACACCTCCAGTACTCTCTGTTAATATATCAGAGGAGACGTCTAATTAGATAGTAGGTGTGATTCACAGACGTGAGTCAAACGGCATCAACGTGTTAAAATTACTATTAAATTTTAATTTTGATTATTTATATGCGAGATACAGAAACCAACTCTCCTGAAATTGATCAGCTTTTAAAATTTTTGTTATTTTAGTTTGGTCAAAATTTCGTAATGAAAACTACATCTAGAAAAATTGAACTAAAATCAATAAATAATGTTTTGGAATTCGGGGGGGGGGG